>PVHT021183709.1:399329-417687 GCA_004024745.2 Catagonus wagneri | reverse complement strand
GAATTAAGAAAAACTGAAATATATTATGAAATTATAATGGAGTGTAGAAAACAAAAATCTATTTGAAATAGTACTAGAAAGATTCTTTGAGAAGAACAGGGCATTGAACCCAGAAGAAAAGAATTAAAAGTTTATACATGATTTGACTCTAAAACTAATGAACTTCCAACAATGTTTACTGGTTTCTACTTTAATAATCAACGCACAGAATATCGGTTTCTCCTTTTTTTTTCCTCACAGATTTAAAAAAAAATTATGGTAAAGAACACAAAACAGCAGATCTAGCTTCATAACAAAATTTTCAGTACACGGTGCAGTACTGTTACCTGTAAGTACATTGTTGTACAGCCGACCCCTAGAACTTACTCATCTTAAATACTGAAACATTATACCTATTGAATGCAACTTCCCATTTTCCACTCCTCACAGATCTGGGTATCCATCATTCTATTGTTTGTTTCTCTGGGTTTGACTCTTTTAGATAATTTATATAAGTGCAATCATGCAGTATTTGTCTTTCTGGTGACTGACTTATTTCACTTAGTGTAATGTCCTCCAGTTTCATCTACATTGTCACATAAGGCAGGATTTATTTCTCTCTTAAGGCTGAATAAATATGTATAAACTATATTTTCTTTATTCATGCATCTGATGGATATTTAGATTGTTTCCATATCTTGGAAATTATGAATGATGCTGCAATGAATATGGGGAGTGTATACATCTCTTTAAGAACCTGATTTCAATTATTTTGGATATATACTTCTGTGGGATTGGTGGATCTTATGTTAACTTAATTTTTAATTTTTTGAGGGATTGCCATAATCTTCTCCATAGTGGCTGCAGCAATTTACATTTCCACCACCAGTGTACAAGGGCTAATCTCTCCGTATCCTTGGCAACATTTGCTTTCTTTCATGTTTGGGATAATAGCCTTCTTAACAGGTGTGATGTATCATTGTGATTTTGATTGAAACTACCCCTGTTGTGAAGACTGATGGCAAACATTTTGGAAACCTGCCTACAATGAGGACTTTAATGGCATCAAGTGCCATGCTAGAGTCCACCACCTGCCCTATTAGTGCAGAAGACTTACCTGCACACAGTCAGGTGCCTCAGGACAAGACCCCACCAATCAGTCAGCCAGCACCAGCCCTGGACTCCCACAAGCCCCATAGCCAGCTGCCTGTGGACCTGGTCCTACCTAACCAGCACTGGCCCATGCCATGCAATAAGACCCCAGGACTCCAGCAGGCTGGTCCCACTTTGGGGTCCCCTGGGACGTGCAGCCACAGCATGAGGCAAGGCCTGGCAGAAAACTGGGCTGGGGGCCAGCTCTGCAAACCAGCACACTCACAGTAACCAGCCACACAGAGGCCATGCCCAGAGCATGTACATTTGGTGAACATAGGAGAGTGATCTGCTGGGCCTCAAAAGTTGTCTGTATAAGGCCACTTCTCCAAAATCAGAAAACGTAATTAATCTACCTAATACACAAAATACCTGAAATACAGAGAAATTAGGTAAAATGAGGAGAGGACAATGCTCCAAACCAAGAAATAAGACAAAACATCAGAAAAAGAACTAAATAAAATGCAGATAAGCAATCTACCCAAGAGAATCCAAAATAAGCCTCATAAAGAGACTCAAAAAACTTGGGAGAAGAATGGATAAACACAGTTAGAATTTTAAACAACAGCCACAAAATGTAAAAGAAGAGCCAATCAGCACTGAAGAATTCAATAACTGAGATAAAAATACACCAGAAGGAATCAGTGGTAGCTTAGATGATACAGAAGAATGGATCAATGAATTGGAAGACAAAGTAGGGAAAATCAACCAATAGAGCAGAAAAAAAAAGAAAAAAGAATTTGATAAAATGAGGATAGTTTAAAAGACCTCTGGGACAACACGAGCACGTTAACATTTGCATTATAGGGTTCCAGAAGGAGAAGAGGGAAGACACAGAGAACTTACGTGAAGAAATAATATCAGAAAACTTTCCTAACCTGGGAAAGAAAATAGGCATCCAATTCCAGGAACCACAGAAAGTCCCAGACTCAAAGAGGAATTCAAAGAGGTTCACACCAAGACACATGATAATTAAAACGGAAAAACCAAAGATAAAAGAGAATCTTAAAGATAACAAGAGAAAATATCTAGTTAAATACAAGAGAAAATTCAGAATACTTTCAGGAGATTTTCTTTCCATTTTATTTTTTATTTTTACTTTTCCATTACTTAATGAATTTTATTACAATTATAGGTGCACAAAAATCATCACAACTCAATTTGATAGCATTTCCATCCCAAACCTCAGTACTCAGCAGATTTTCTAACAGAAACTTTGCAGTCCAGGTGGGAGTGATGGGACATATGCAACACGATGAAAGGAAAAACAAACAAACAAAATGGCAACCAAAATTAACCTGGTGAGGCTTTCGTTGAGATTCAATGGAGAGACAGAGTTTTACATGGAAGTAAAATCCAAAACAGAGTTCAATAACAAATGAAAAGAAGCCCAAAGATACAGGGGACAAGTACCTGGTTGCCTGAAGAGGGAATGTACACGGGGTGAGAGAGGAGACGAGGATTAAGGGTACAAACATCAAGTGCTATAGTAACAAAGACATAGGGTCGTAAACAGCAAAAGGAATACGGTCACTAAGGTTGTGATAACTGCATAACGACAGATAGTTACTAGATTTATCATGGTGATTATTTTATAATGTATAGAAATATCAAATAACTGTGTCCTACATCTGGAACTAACACAGTGTTGTTGGTTAACTATACTTCAATTAAAAATAAGGAAAGAAAAAGAGGTATATCATAAATCAAAACTGTATTAAACAAATATACCTAGAAGGTCAATAGGAGATTCAAATTCAGTATAAATTTTGGATTCAGTTAAAAGGTAAATGTTGAAGTAAATCCTTGCGGAAGTCTCCTGGGAAATATTTTATAGCAAGGATTTTTATCTTGAAACACACGTATAAGGAGAAAAATCAATATCCTGGATGCTTTTTAATGAGGCTTCTTTTATACTGGGGATCATTGAGTTTACCCAGAGAGAATGTTGTTTAATGACAGTATTTTGATACCCCCTAAACTTGATAGTTTTGCTATAATTTAATAAGAGACTTAACCCAGAAAATATTCTTGGCAATACAGAACATCTTATCGATCACTGGCTCATTCCTCGCCCAATTTTGTTTTGATTTTTTGTTTGTTTGTTTTCAGCCATACCTGTGGCATATGGACATTCCTGGGCCAGGGACTGAAGCTAAGCTGCAGCTGAGACCTACACCACAGCAACACTAGATCCTTCATCTGCTGCCCTGGGCAGGGGAGTTGAACCCGTGCTGCCTGAGAGACAACACTGGCTTCTTAACCCACTGTGGCACAGTGGGAACTCCTGTTTTGAGATTTCCTGTTTCTGCATTCTTTAGTTTTGAGTTGTGATGACTAGAACTTCATGTTCTGAGTTCAGGGGAAGGAAATTGATGCAAAGTAATGTGATTAATGCCTATGATATGCCATGCTCTGCTCAGTCTTTCACTTGTATATCTTATTTACTTCTCCCAACCATTTTGAGAAGCTCGTAATGTCATTCACATGGTATTATTTTTATATTGGTGCATAACAAGTGAGTACAAACCGATCCACTTAAAACAACAAATATTTATTGTTTTATCGTTTCCATGTGGCAGAAGTCCTGGGCACAGCTTAGCTTCTTCTCTGCTTTGGGATCCCATCAGGCTGAATACATTTTGGTTCTGGCTACAAATGTGATCTCAATAGAGACTTGACCGGGGAAGGATCCGATTCCAGTCTCCATTAGGTTGTTGGCCACTTTCATTTCCTTGTGGCTGCAGGACTAAGGCCTTCAGTCTCTTGCGGAGACAGCTGTTAAACCCAAGAGGCTTCCCAAAATTCCTGGCCACCTGGGCTTCCCCCACTATGACCACTCATTCATGGAAGTGTGCTTTCTCAAAGCCAACGAGGGGCAGCCTCTCTAACAGCTTCTATTCCACCAAGACAAGCTTTGCGTATGTTGTAATACGATCACAGCAACGGGATAGTCTATAGTTAGAAGCAAGTAATAGGCCCTACAGACTCTCCAAAGATGGGCGTATACAAAGGCACAGACACCTGTAAATAACAACGATATGGGTCACCTTCAATCTGCCCGGCACAAACATTTGTTATATACAAAGGAACCTCAGGGTAACTCACCAGTCTACACCACTGCCTCCCCCCCAAATCAACACAATACACCTAGGTATTCCTTCTGCAGGAATAGTCTTAATTCACAGCATCTAATTAAAACAAAGCAAGTTCTGGGGATGTAATGTACAGAATGGTGATTATAGTTAGTAACACCGTATAATACACTTGAAAGTCACTGAGTAGATCTTGAATGTTCTCACCACAAAGAAGAGACAGTAATTATGTGCTGTGATGCAGGTGTTTGCTAACTCTATGGTGGTAATCATTCTGCAATAGCTATGTTGCCTTATTAAGTCGATATATCATAACCTCAAATTAACATAATGTTATATATCAATTATATCTCAATAAAACTTGATAAAATTTTTAATCTAAAATAGAATAAAGGAAAAAAGGGAAAAACAGAAACAGAACATTTTAAAAAATGTCATTTTCTTTGCTAAACCAGGTACTTGCAATATCTAAGCAAATTTCTGATTTTTTTTTAAAAAAGGCAGCTATGCAAAATATAAAATTTCTTTCATGCCCTTGGGATGAAATTAATAAGTTTACGCACACTGTTTTATTTTCACATATTTTTTATATTTGACATTTCTGGTTCTTTTTTTTTTTCTTTTTAAGGCCAAACCCACGGCATGTGGAGGTTCTTGGGCTAGGGGTCAAATCAGAGCTGCAGCTGCAGGCCTACACCACAGCTCACCAGTAGCACCAGAACTTTAACCCACTGAGCAAGGCCAGGGATAGAACTTGCATCCTAATGTGTACCACTCAGGTTTGTTACTGCTGAGCCAGAACAGGAACTCCGGGTTTTCTGTTTTGTTTTGTTTTTTTTTGACATTTCTGTAGCTAAATAACCTTTTCCAAGTAAAGTTATAGATCAAATGGAAAATGATCATTATTATAAATCAACCTCTATATACTTGTCTTACGATAAACCATAGAGGATAATATAATAGTATTATATAAGGAGTTCCTGTGGTGCCCCAGCAGTAATGAATCCAACAGTATCCATGAGGACGCAGGTTCAAACCCTGGCCTCGCTCAGTGGATAAAGGATCCAGCATTGTTGTTAGCTGTGGTGCAGGTCACAGACACAGCTTGGATCTGTTGTTACTGTGGCTGTGGTATAGGCCAGCGGCTATGGCTCCAGTTTGACCCCTGGCCTAGGAACTTCTGCCTGGGGTGTAGCCCTAAAAGCAAAAACAACAACAACAACAACAAAAACTAGTACTATACATTAAACATTCTTGTTTGCAACAAGTTGATTATTTAATGAATAATTAATCATGAATAATTCAGAATAAATATTTTTAATGCTAAGATACTAGACTAAGCCTTGACATCTTTATCACTTTAAGCAATATTTAGAATGGAAGCTGCTAGAGGGTAGGTATTATGAAAATAAGATTATCTTCCTTTCAACTCTTCACATTTTACCTGGATTTCCTGATGATTAACTATTTCTTCACAGTCTATGTTACTGTGGGCATATTCTTCTCTGCCTGATTGTGAGCAATGTGCAGGCTGAACACACACCTCCATCATCATCATGGTCACAGATGGCATCTCTTATGGCCTGAATCGTGTCTGCCCAAAAGGAATGTTCTAAGTCCAACCCTTGTTATTGGTAAGTGTGGGCTGATTTGGCAATAGGGCCTTTGCAGCTGTAATTATGTTAAGATGACGTCATTAGGGCTGGTCCTAACCCAATGTGACTGGTGTTTCTAAAGAAGGGATTAAAGGCCCCTGAAGCTGCAGACACATGGGGGGAGGCCACGTGACAGCAGAGGCAGATCTTTGGGTGATGCAGCTGCCAGGTCTCAGAAGACCAAGGTCAATAGCCACCACAGGAGGGTCACAGTGAGGAAGGGTGCCCCCCTGAAGGCTCCCATGGGTGCGTGGCCCTGCCAACGCCTTGATTTTGGACTTCCAGCTTCTAGAAGTGGAAGTACATTTCTGTGGTTTTTAAACCACACACTTTGTGCTACATTTTGTGGTTGCCCTGAGAAACTATTTCAGCACTGATTACATTTATCTTGCATGTAGGAAGCACTGAAACAATATATCTTGAATAAATTAAAGTTGATTGCAGTTATTGGCCAAACACAAAATATTTTACCTTATTTTAATGAATCTAAGATGACACCGATTGTACGATACATCACTCTTTTGTGTACTGTTTATTAAAATAAATACTAATTATACTGTGATAGAATAGCTTCTTAGCACTTAGAATGGTTTTACTTTTACTTTTTGATATACCTCTTTCTTCACACAGTTTCTCTTCGCTTTGAAGTTTTAAAACATCTAACCTGAGGAGTTCCCATTGTGGCTCAGTGATAACGAACCCGACTAGTATCCATGAGGTCTTAGGTTCGATCCCTGGCCTTGCTCAGTGGATTAAGGATCCAGTGTTGAGGTGAGCTGTGGTGTAGGGCGCAGACCCAGCTCGGATCTGGCGTTGCTGTGGCTGTGGTGTAGGCCGGCGGCTACAGCTCCGATTGGACCCCTGGGAACCTCCATATGCCTTGAGTTCGGCCCTAAAAATCACACACACACACACACACACACACACACACACACACACACACACACACAGAATCACTCACTGAGTTTCTGGACTACTGAGGTTCAGGTTCTTTGTTCCTCCACACAGAAGGAATTCAGCAAGAGACAAGGTGATAGGCAAGAAATAGATTTATTCAGATAAGATGCTTGTGAGAGATGCAAGCAAGGATTAGGTGGGCTACAGGTTTATAACCCGAGGGGAGTGGGGATGAGAAAAGACTGCCTCTTCCTCTTTTTTCGAGTAGTAGCTCCTCCTCAGTATCCAGTAAGAGAGTATTTGACCCTATATGGTCAGACTAGGATTGTCCTGGTGCTTATTCAAATCAGCAGAAGGGCGGTCCTTAAACTCCTGCCCTTGGTCTGAACCTGAACGCAGGCTTCGCCCCATCCCCCACCCAATGACCTGGGGCACATCTCCTCCTGCCTCCACTAGTCTAACAAGCCTGCCTCCTTGCTCTGATGGCTTCCTTGAGCAATTACTAACTTATGGTGATCTCCCAAAGTCCCCTAGGTATCCCTCTTGATCTGTGGTCCCTACTGCGACTTCCACAACCACCTGTGCACTATCCTACTCCATTCCTATCAGAGAGGAGGAAGGCAGGAGCGAAGGAAAGAAAGAAGGAAGGAAAGAGAGGAAGGAAGGGTGAGAAGAAAAACACTGTTGGAAAGCTCTAGAAGCAGTAAATAACCCTAGGGGTAGGTGCATTATCCTATTTTCTTTCTTTCTTTTTTTTTTTTTTTTTGTCTTTTTGCCTTTTCTAGGGCTGCACCCGCGGCATATGGAGGTTCCCAGGCTAGGGGTCTAACAGGAGCTGTAGCCGCCGGCCTTCGCCACAGCCACAGCAACGTGGGATCCGAGCCCCGTCTGCAACCTACACCACAGCTCATGGCAACGCCGGATCCTTAACTCACTGAGCAAGGCCAGGGATCGAACCCGCAACCTCATGGTTTCTAGTCGGATTTGTTAACCACTGAGCCATGATGGGAACTCCTATCCTCTCTATTTTCTGAGTGAGAAACTGAGCAGACGAGTGCTGCGGAGCCTGCCCACAGAGTGACTGCCTGAGAGGAGCTGCGCTGCAGTTTGCATTTGGCTGGGGCCTCAGTGTCTTTTCCTGCAGGAAGGGCGGGGAGAAGAGCGAGGAGGTGGTGCACTGATTCCTAATAAAGGGTCTTGTGAAAATTCCATCTACATTCATCTAAATGATAAGCGGTCACTCTCCTATGCTATCGTTCACCAGTAATTATTACTCTAATACGGGTTGTAAAAAGAAATCTCAGCCATGACCAAAGTAATTCCAATTAGGCCCCACTCCTTGCTTTCTTTTCTCCATAACTTTTTATTTTAATGCCAAATCATAATTAGTCCTTATGATTACCCGGTTATGATTAAAGCCAAATAATAATCACCATGATTATAATGATTAAAACTATGGTTTTAATTTTTGAAAGACTGGGCAACTAGATGGGGCTTAACACTGATACTGGAAAGATGATACCGGAATCCGGGTTCTTGTCCACGGCAGCCAAAGAATGAGCTCCATGAACACACAGGCAGCAAGCAAGCTAAGACTTTATTAAAGGAAAGCAAACAGCTCCCAGGGCTGCTGGGAGTGGGGAGAAAAGCCCCCTTCTCTATTGTCTATAGGGATTTTTATCACCTAAAGATGAGGGGGGCATCAACGTGGGGTCCAGAAAGATGTGGTTTTCTCCCATTGGCCTTGCTCAATCACCTATATCAGTCCTTGTCCATTAGGACCTTAGGGGTGGAAATGTCCCTGTAAGTCTCATAGTTTCTTTGCCCTTTTCTTCCCGTAAACTGAGTCACAGGGGATTAGGGATTAATGTCCATCTGGGCACAGGTATACTCCTTGCAGTAAACAAGGCCTGTGGGGATGTTACTCCCTGGAGCCCTTAGGCCGCAAATGTTAATCAATAGCCACATCAAAGAACATATCGAAGCCCATGCTCCTACACTGACTATCTGAGTTATTATTCTGCCTCAACACCTTGATTTCCTTTCTCTAAAAATGAGTTAAATGCACGTTTTGGTATTTTTAATCTGCAACAAATCTTAAAAATTTTCTTCAGGAGTTCCCGTTGTGGCTCAATGGAAATGAATCTGACTGGCATCTATGAGGACGTAGATTCGATCCCTGGCCCTCAGTGGGTTCAGGATCCGGCATTGCTGTGAGCTGTGGTGCAGGTCACAGACGGGGCTCGGAGCTGGCATTGCTGTGGCTGTGGCGTGGGCCAGCGGTTACAGCTCTGATTTGACCCCTAGCCTGGGAACCTCCACAGGCTGCGGGTGTGGCCTTAAAAAGACAAAAAATTAAAAAAACTTTTTTCTTCATTCATTCATTCAACCAAAATTTATAGAAACTGATGGGTTCAGGGAAGTTTGCTTCCCCCCTTGAAATGTCTCTTTGGTATATTGATTATTTTGAATTAAAGTTACTTGCATAAGAGCCAGTGCAAGAAAGATGCCCTGCTCTGACCCTCCTAAAGCTGGAAATAAATCTCCCGTGTGGAAACACCCTCTCTGCATCCAGAAACGCAGAGGCCTCCTTATTGTCAGAAACGGGGGATTCAGGGCCCAGAGGCCTTATAAACAAACTCAGCTCAGTGTCCTCACTAATTAGTACCTAGGTCCAAGTCGGTTTGTCTTGTCAGTTCTTCACAAACCTCTTGTTCCTTTGTCTAAATGGTATCAGTGCTGCCTGCTTTGTCGTGTCTTTGAGACTCACATTTCTATAAACTACCATATGTGTGAAATTAAAGTTTTATTTTCTGCTGTTAATATCTCACGTCAGTGTAATTATTAGATCAGCCAGAAAAACCCAGAAGGTCAGGGAAAATTCTCCCAGTGCAGCAAAACTCTACCATGTGCCAGACATTGCTTAAGCTTGTTAGGCCAGCGGAGACAGGAAATGGCCCCCAAATGGCAAAGAGACCCCTCCTATCAAACAGACCCCATGAGGAACGGACAAGCCAGCTCGGGAAGATAGGCCGCCAGCCCCACCCGCGCCAATGGATGATCGAAGCCACACCTACCCGGAAAGCCCCCAAACGCCTATCCCCGACCAATCGCCTAGGGACACGGTGGTCCCTTGCCTAATTTGGCAAAGGCACTACCCGGATCCAGACCCGGAACCAACAACGCTTAAAAACCCCCGCGCTCCCCAACCCGGGCGCAACTTCCCTGACTCCATGCCGGAGAGTCAGGGAACCTCGCCGGGGAGCCAAATTCTCAAATAAATCCCGATCGTCGCCTTTTGCATGTATCTCCTGCTTGTTTCTTTCTCCCCTCTTTCCGTTGTAAACAAATTTCTTACAAAGCTAAAGCAGGAAAAAACACACCAGCATTCTTGCCTACCAGAGTTTACAGACTCGTCTGGGAGTAAGCACAGACTTAAAACTCCACAAGTACTTTTGAAGAAAATGATCTGAGACATTCACCCTAGTAGGCACTTGGACTCACCAAAATAATCCTAAAAAGCCTAGAAGAATGAAGTTTCTCAACAAAGCATTAAACAGATGGCTGTAACAAGTGCCGTATCTTAGTTTTGATCTTATGGCAACTGTGGAGATATTGAATGACATCTGCAAGTGATTTCAAAGTCATAAAAGCTGTTCTTGCTTAAAGATCTTCCATCAATAGCTACTCTGCCTCCTTAAACTGGTAGTGCAGAAAGTTGACTGTAAAATTACATTGTTTTGTTATTAAATTTCATGAAGGACCTCCCCCCCAAAAGGAATTTATTCATTAGAGTCAGATCACTTGGAATACTAGAGATTCTGACCAACCGAATCTTAAGAACCTGATTTTTTTTTTTTTTTTAAGGGTGACACCTGGAGCAAATGGAAGTTCCTGGGCCAGAGGCTGAATCAGAGCTGCACTTGAGGTCTACACCACAGCCACAGCCACAGCAATGCCAAGCCTTGTCTGTGACCTACACCACAGCTTGTGGCAATGCCAGATCCTTAACCCACTGAACGAGGCCAGGATCCAACCCAGATCCTCACGGACACCATGTCTGGTTCTTAACCCTGCTGAGCCGCAAAGGGGAACTCCGGAACCTGATCATTCTCACGAAGGAAACCGTCTTCAGAGAAACGTTGTTGGTTTGCTCCTGGGAGAGAGGAAGGAGACCAGAAAAGGTGGCCAAGACACCCAGCTGGGCGTAGAGGAAACATCTTAGAATGAAGATTTCCACTCCAGGGGAAAAAATGCACAAGAGCTTTGAGCGCTGTGGGGATCAGTTTTATTGGGGGGCACGCTCAGGACGGTGGCCCTGAGACAGACCCGGAAAGTGCTGATGAACTGCCCCAAAGAGTAAGCGGAGGCCAGGATATGTGTGATTTGGTGAAAGGGGTGGGCAGTCAGGTACAAGGTTCCATAGAAGGTCACTGCTGGTCAAGTGGGGCAGACATCTCAGTCTACAGTCTCGTGCTTTTCTAAGTATGGGAGGATGCAAGAGTTGGGGTTCATAAAATTTTCGCCTTAAAATATCGAACTATCTAAGGGCCTGTTCTGCCAGCTTTCCCAGAGCACAGAGCACCTCATTCCCATCTCTGCCATGCATTCTTTCCGAGAGGTACTGGACTCCAGGTCAGTGACTGCAGTGGCTAATGGCTCAATCCTCCTAGGACCCGGTGGCAAGTGACATTCCTTAATCCACAAAGAAGAGCAGACATTGTGACTCCAAAATAGACTGACTATTTGTTTTAAAAAGCAGATGTGAAAACTGAGTATAAGTTATCCCTTTGTAAAATATATTTATCTATGTAAGGGAAATCTCTAGAAACTCTTAGCAGTGGAGATGACAAATATATAGTCTTATATATTTTATATGTAAGAATGTTCGTATTCTTATTATTTTGCTTTTTACAGCCTCATCTTTGGCCCTTGGGCGTTCCCAGGCTACTAGGGGTTGAATCAGAGCTGCAGCTCCTGACCTACACCACAGCCACAGCAATGACAGATCCAAGCTGCATCTGCAATCTACGCCACAGCTTGCGGCAATGCCGATCCTTAACCCACTGAGCAAGGCCAGCGATTGAATCTGCGTCCTCACAGAGACACTGGGTCCTTAACCTGCTGACTTACAACAGAAACTCCACAACTTTAACCTTTTTTACTTGCTTTTCCTGGTCATCCCTCATAACTGGCTCTCCCCTGACTCCCCCACATTTTCTGTTGTCTCCAGTTAAAGATGATATTTAAGGTGATAGCAGAGGCCATTTTGAGGAATTATTCAGTTTTCCTGGGTCTCTTCCGTGTATACCTCCTAACGTGTATACAGGAGGTATACATGTTATTAAACCTCTGTTTGTTTTTTTTCCCCTCTTAATCTCTGTTTTTATTACAGAGGAGTTTCAGCCAAGAACCCAGAAAAGGGAAAATTGTTTTTCCTCTTCCACAAGAACAAACACGTCAGATAATCACTGCAAGTTTTCATATGCTGCAAAGTAAAGCCCTTTTAATTTCTCAAACCTTTATTAATGTTGCTGCATAATTCAGAGACTTGATGTGTGTCTGTGCTTATGTATGAATTATGTGATTAGAAAGGGGCTGAATTTCCTGTTTAATTGACTCAGGGAAAGTAGTGACTTAGCCCATAGAGTGGAAAGCAAGCCTCCAATGGAGTTAAAATGCCAGAGCTGAAGATGCCAAAGAAATGCCAATACACCACACGAACACCACTCGCTCTCCTTTTCTCCCTCCCTCTTTCTCTCCCCGCCCCTTTCTTCCCACCTCCTCACTCTCAAAGATCAACAGAAATTAAACATTGGCCTTTCACAAAGAAATGGATTCAAATCAAACTTACCTGGATCTCTTCTAGCTCTTAAGGTTTTAAGCTACACAAAGAATGATTGAAGAGAAAAGAAACTGTAGCCGACATCGGTGGAGAGCATGCATTACTATTTAATTCTTAGAGAAGATGTGTAAGGTCAGTTACTTTGTAGCTATTGTACAGACAAGAAAATGAAGATTTAGAAAGGTTCAGTAATATCACGCAATTACAAACCGGCAAGGAGGAATTTTATCTCAGCGGGGCTCCAAAATTTTTGTAATTTTGCATAGCCTGAGCAAGAAGAGATTGAGAAAGACCTAAAAGTTTTCCTAAAGCTACTATAATTTTTTAATTATGCAAATTTCCGACCTAAAAGATACATGTAACCTAAAAGTTGAGAGTGAATTTTATTTGGGGCAAAATGAGGACTATAGCCTGGGAGGCAGCATTTAAGAGAGCTCGGATATACTGCTTCAGAGAGGCAGGGGAAGGGCAGGATATGTGGGATTTTGGTGAAGGGGGGGACATGCAACTGAGCACACATTTTACAGAAGGTCGCTGCTAGTCTTGAAAAGTTTACTGCTGGTCATGAGGAGCAGACCTCACCATGAAGAATTTTAGTGCTTTTCTAGATATGCTGAGATGCAAGAATTAGGCCCATAAAACCTTCTTCTAACTATCTGAAGAGTGCTTAGTCTCCAAAATGTACAAACAACTCATACGACTCAACAGTAAAAAGAAATAAATAAACAACCCAATTGAAAAATGGGCAGGAGACCTGTTCTTCAAAGAGGACATATGAATGGCCAATAGGTACATGAAAAAAATGCTCAACATCACTAATTATTAGAGAAATGCAAATCAGAACTACTATGAGGTACCACCTCACACTGGTTGGAATGGCCATCATTAGTAAGTCTACAGGTAACAAATGCTAAAGAAGGTGTGGAGAAGAAGAACCATCCTGCACTGTTGGTGGGAATGTAGATTGGTACAACCACTATGGAAAATAATATGGAGGTACCTCAGAAAAATAAATATAGAATTACCATATGATCCAGCAATCCCACTCCTGGGCATATATCTGGACAAAATTTTCATTGAAAAAGATATATGCACACTTATGTTCATTGCAGCACTATTCACAATAGCCAAGATATGAAAACAACCTAGATGTCCATCAACAGATTAATGGATTAAGCAGATGTTGTACAAATAGACAATGGAATACTACTCAGCCATTAAAAAAACCCTAAAATAATGCCATTTGCTGCAACATGGATGAAACTAGAGATTCTCATACTAAGTGAAGTCAGGAATAGAAAGACAAATACATATCACTTATATCTGGTATTGAATATACGGCACAAATAAACCTATCTATAGAAAAGAAACAAATTCATGGACAAGGAGAATAGACTTCTGGTTGCGGGAGTAGGGGGCAGAGGGAGTGGGATGGACTGGGAGTTTGGTGTTAGTAGATGCAAACTATAGCATTTGGAGTGGATAATCTATTAGATCTTGCTGTATAGCATCGGGAATGGAAACTTGTGTTGGAAACATGAGGGAGGATAACATGAGAAAAAAATGTATATATATATATATATATGTACAACTGGGTCCCGTTGCTGTGTAGCAGAAACTGATAGAACATTGAAAATCGATACTAATTAAAAACTTAAAAAATAACCTAAATTTAATCCTTATGCCAAAGAAACACATTTCGGGATGACAAGCTGTGCTCCCCTACACTGTGATGTCGAGGCAGACTTTAAATGACCATATGACAAATCACCATGGAAGACACAGGAGATGGTCTTTTAAGTTGGTGGAGTGGGAGCTGGTGATGTCCAGGTGCTATTAAAACTCCAGTTTCCATCAACCAAAAAAATCTCCAGGCAAAGCAAATTCTCCATATCTTTTCCCCCTGTATTCTGTGGCTACAAGCCTAGAGTTCTTAGACTATTAATCATTAGGTGATAACAAGAATTTTGACGTCTGATTTTTCTCTAAGGAGCAAATGGCGTTATAGAAATCACATTTTATTATTTTAACTCTGGAGGGAAATAATTTCTGATGAATAACTTCTGAAAGTTTTGTTTGCTTTGGCCACAAGATTAAAATTTTTGCTATTGAAAAGGAGAAAGGTAACAATGGTATGGGCATTTGCCTTTTTTTTTTTTTTTTTTTTTTGCTTTACCTGTAGCATATAGAGGTTCATGGACCAGGAATCAAACTTGTGCCAGTGCAGCGACCTGAGCCACAGCCATGACAGCCAGATCCTTAATGCACTGAGCCACCAGGGAACTCCTACTCAAATATTTCTACATGAGCTATGGGCAAGCAAGAGCATCCCATCCCTGAATGTGTTCAATTTTGCATCTGTTCCCAGAATTTCAGAAAATATTCCCTGTGATTTTTTGGAAAACAATCAAATTGCCTGAATATCCAAAAGAAATTTTATCTGTCTCTGTGGTCAAAGTATTCTTCCTAACAAACCATGATCTGCGCAGATGAAGGTGGCCTTAAAATTAATGAAGCATGGGACAGGTCCTGGAAGAAATCCCAGTCTCTCTTGGATTATGTAGAGAAACATAAAATTTTGCTCAACCATAAAATAATTATGCATAGATCCAACCAATCAGCCTTTCCTCACAACCAAAAAACATCGATGAAAATTTTAGAATCATTAGAAATATCAAGAAGGAGTATAAAACTGTGATTTAATTTGTATTTTTCATCATTTTCAGTCATTTCTGGATCAAGAAAAGGCTCTTCTGTACCTCTTTTTGGTGAAGCAACACTAAAAATACATCCATGTATGTGCATGCATGCATATGTACATGTGCATTTTCCTTGTAAGAGTTCCACAGATTCTGCTAGCATATAATGCACTCTCTGCCGTTTGCTTTTTATAATCAGATCACAAATCTCATTGATGGACATGGACTTGTGGTTGCCCTTGCAGCCCTGTAGCACAAATTGAACCATATCCTGAGGGTCAGTTAATGCTGTTCTTCAGGGCTGCTTTGGGAGCCTTGAGATAAGATATCTGTCTCTAGAATATGATCATTTTAGGTACACAGTCTTAATATTTCATCACCAATCCTGGGAGTGTTATGTTTTTTTCTAAGTACATTAAACTCTTAATAACCTAGTGTATTTCTGATGTGGAGTCTTTTCACAGTGATATTTTCTGTAGCTTGTCTATTACATGGCTTGTGTAAATAATCAGAAAATAGTTGTCAGCAATCAACTGAGTCACTAAAAGTTTCTGATCAATGGGGAAAGTTGAATCATCCATGACTGGTCTATTCATCTTTTACTGTAGTGCTAACAGAAAAGAAAAACAGCTTTATTATCATGGACTTCTTTTGATCAAATTATTGCAGTGTCTTCTGGTTGATATTTTAGTTTTGGAACTTAAAACTTCTGATGTTTATTTAACCATATATCTAACATTTAAAATTTGTTAAACATTTTAAACAAATATTTGTAACTCATATATTTAAATTATAAACATATACATATGTCATTTATTTAGCACATACTACGTCTAGAGAATAGTCTGAGGGGTTAAAGTGACTTATGGGGTCACCCCTGATTACACTCGAGGAAAAAGATGGTTGTGTTATCTGGACCCACTTTACAAGTAAGAGAAATAAGGCATAGTTAAGCTTTGACCTCACTCAAAGTGACATAGCTAGAGAGTAACAGAACACATAGCCCTACATAAGTATTTTCATCCTACTCTTCCTAGTAATTTGATAAACTTTAAAACCAACTTCTCAGTCAACGGTAAAAAGAAAACCTCAGCTCTCAATAGGAATGAATAATGATTTCATTTGACAAAGCTAATTATTAAGATCACATAGTCACAAAGAAAATAGTCACATCATTGTCAGTTTTTAAGCATGGGATTCAAGTGTGTGTGTGCAATACTGTTGTAACCATGCAAACTAGATATTCATATGGAGAAGACCTGGAAGAGAATGTTAATAAAACCACATGGGTAACATTATTTTGGTGATTTTTGTTTTCTGAATTTCTGTTAATATTGTTATTGTATTATTTACCCAGTGAAAACTATTCAATTTAAAATTAGTCCCATGCACCCCTAAAAATAAAATATTACATATAAACATAACAAAATATGTATAAGATCTATATGAAGAAAATTACAAAACTCTGATGAAAGAAATCAAAGAAAAACTAAGAAAATGGAGAGATATTTCTTGTTTGTTCGTAGAAAGACTCCATATTGTCAATATGTAAGTTTTTCCCAAATACTGATCTATAGATTCAATGCAATTTCAGTCAAATCCCAGCAAGCTATTCTGTGGATCGACAAACTGATTCTAAAATTTGTATGCTGAGGCAAAAGACCCAGAAGACTTAACACAATACTGAAATAGAAGAACAAAGTTGGAGGATGGATGTTCTTTAACTTCAAGGATTACTGTAAAATTATAGTAATCCTCAGGGTGTGGTACTGCTGAGATAATACAATAGAACCAAATGGAGAGCCCAGAAATACACCCACATAAGCATAGTCAACTGAGCTTTGACAAAGCAAAGGCAATACAATGAATAAAACATGATCTTTTCAAAAACTGTGCTGGAACTAAACATGTGCATGAAAAAAAAAAATAATCTGGACATATAATTTATACCCTTCACAAAAATGAATTTAAAATGCATTACAAACCTAAATGCAAGATACAGAACTATAAAATTTCTAGAAGATAACATAAGCAAAAAAATTGAAATAGCTTTGGGTACGACAATGAGTTTTTAGTTACAACATCAAAGGCATGGTCCATGAAATAAGGAATTAATAAGCTGGACTTTAAGTTAAAAATTTAGGAGTTCCCATCACGGCTCAGTGGAAGTGAATCTGACTAGCATCCATGAGCATGCAGGTTCGATCCTTGGCCTCTCTCAGTGGGTTAAGGGTCTGGTGTTGCCATGAGCTGTGGTGTAGGTTACAGATGCAGCTCTGATCTGGCATTGCTGTGGCTGTGGCTTAGGCCAGCGGCTGCAGCTCTGATTAGACCCCTAGCCTGGGAACTCCTGTATGCCACAGGTGTGGCCCTAAAAAGAAAAAAATATATATATTCTGTGAAATAATGGTCAAAAGAATAAAAAGACAAACATCATGTCAGGAAAAAAATTTGCAAAAGACATATCTGATAAAGGCCTGTTATCCCAATTATAAAAATAATGGTTAAAACTCAACCATGAGAACATGAACAACAGTTTTAAAATGGGCAAAGTACTTGAACAGACACTGCAACAAAGAAGATACACAGGCAGAAAATAAGCACAAGAAAAGATGCTCCACACCAAATGTCACCAGGCAAATTCATATTTAAACAATGAAATGCCACGGCATATTAGAATGTCCATATTCAAGAACACGGTAATAGCAAATGCTAGTGAGGATGTGGAGCAACAGGAATTGTCATTCATTTCTGGTGGGAATGTAAGATGGTATGAGAAGTTTGGATAAAAGTTTGGTGGTTTCTTTCTTTTTTTTTATTAATGGATTTTATTTCAGTTATAAGTGTACATAAATCATCACAAGTCAATTTTACAGATTTTGTATCCCAAATCCCCAGTGCATCCCCCCACCCCCCAGATTGTCTTATTTGAAAAACCAAGGTTTTCCAAAGTCTGTGAGTCATTGTCTGTTCTGTAAGAAGGTTCATTGTGTCTTTTTAGTTTCCACATGTAAGCGGTAGCATTGGGTGTTGCTG
>PVHT021183709.1:366988-395670 GCA_004024745.2 Catagonus wagneri | reverse complement strand
AGAGTGGGGTCTCTGTTTCCCCCAGTCCTGTGGAGCTCCTGCACACAAGCCCCGCTGGCCTTCAATGCCAGATGCTCCGGGGGCTCTTTCTCCCTGTGCCTGATCCCCAGGTGTGGGGATTTGACGTGAGGCACAGAACTCTCAGTCCTGTAGCTGAGTCTCTGTGATGCAGTTACTTTCCAGTCTGTGGGGCTTCCCACCCAGGAGGTATGGGGTTGCTTCTATCGTGTAATCGCCCCTCCTACCTCTTGATGTGGTCTCCGCTGTGTCTTCTGGAGCAGAGTATCTTTTTTGGAAGTTTACAGTCCATTTGGTTGAAGGTTGGTCGGCATTTGGTTGTATTTTTGCTGTTATTTGGGAGAGAATTTGAGTTCCAGTCCTTCTATTCCGCCATCATAATCCAATCTCCTGGTGGTTTCTTTCAAAACTAGATATTATTAACATATAATCCAGAAACTTTACTCATTTTTTTTTTACCCAAAGGAACTGAAAATCTATATAGACACAATATCCCATACGTAGATATTTATAGCAGCTTTATTCATAATTGCCAAAACTTGGAAGCAGCAGAGACGTCCTTCAGTAGGTGAATGGATAAATTATAGTACATCTAGAGAATGGAACATTACACAGTGTTAAAAAGAGACAAGCTATCAGGACATGAAATGACATGGAGAAATATCAAATGAATACTACTAAGTAAAAAAAAAAAAAAAGAGCCAATCTAAGAAGGTTATATACTGTACAATTCCAAAGATATAGCATTCTGGAAAAACAGAACTGTAGAGATATTTAAGAGATTAGTGGGTTCCAGGTGTTAGGGTAGAGGGAGGGATAAGTAAAAAATTCACAGAGGGTTTTCAGGGGATTTGACCTACTCTGTATGACACTGTGATTGTGAATACCTGTCATCAGACATTTGTCCAAACCCATAGAATGTCCAAGACCAAGAGTGAACCCCACATAAACTATGGACTCTGCCTGATAATGACATGTCAGCGTAAGCTTAGCAATAGTTGTCAGTGCACCACTCTAGCAGAGGGTGTTGATAATGGCCGAGGCTATGCACGTAGCGGAGCAGGTATGTGGAATGTCCCTACCTCCCACTCAATGTTGCTGTGAACATAAAAAGATTCTTAAAATCTATTTTTAAAATTGCTCCAGGAGTTCCTGTTGTGGCTCAGCTGGCTGTGAACGCTAGCTCTAACCACGAGAATATGGGTTCGATCCTTGGCCTTGCTCAGTGGGTTAAGGATCCAGAGTTGCTGTGGGCTGTGGTGTAGTTTGCAGATAGATCCAGCTCAGATCTCACGTTGCTGTGACTATGGCATAGGCCGGCAGCTGCAGCTCTCACTCTACCCTTAGCCTGGGAATTTCCATATGCCTCAGGGGCAGCACTAAAATGAAGAAAAAAAAATTGCCCTAGGAGTTCCCACTACGGTGCAGTGGGTTAAGAATTCTACTGCAACAGCTCTGGTCTCTGCGGCCGTGTGGGTTCTATCACACAGCGGGTTAAATGGTCCATCGCTGCTGCAGCTGCAGGGTAGGTCACAGCCGTGGCTCAGATTCAGTCCCTGGCCTGGGAACTTCCATATGCCACTGCCATAAAAAAAAAAAAATTTACTCCAGTGAAAAACTTTACAGTTGTTATCATATAATTCAAATTGTTTTAGATACATGCGAGCGCACACACACACACACACACACGCGTATTTTTTTTTTTATGTGTATGAGTGGGTGGGTGTTTAGATACATACACTTTGTGAATTACGTCCCTCCCCAAATTCCATTGTCAAAGTCCTAACCTACACTGGGTTGATAGTCGGAGATGGGAACGTTTGGAATGGAGATAGAGCAAAATAAGATTGTGGGGGTGGGCCCTCACGATGGGACTGGTGGCTTTGTAAGAGGAAGAGGGGGGCCACTCTCTCTCCACCATCAGACAATATCCACCACCGTCCACGAGCCAGGAAGAAGCCCTTCACCAGGGACCAAAATGACCAGCATTTCCCCCTTATATTTCCCAACTTCCAGAAACGTTAAAAAAAAAAAAAAGAAAATGAATATCTTAAATATCTGTTGTTCAGTGTACTCTGTTTATGGTATTTTGTTATAGCGGCCTGACCGGTCCAGTGTTACACACACACACACACACACACACTGAAAGGATACACAGCGAACTGTTAAAAGTGGCTACTTCTGAGAATTATTAATGGAAATTTTGGAAGAAGGGGAAAAGGATGACTGTATTTTATGTCAAACTTGAGTAATGTCTGAAATTTTAATAAAGTTATTACCGAACTCAGTTTAAGCTGCTCACCACTCAAAAAATAATAATTCAAGAGGCAAGTGTCATTAGCATGGAAAGTGCTTTAATCAGAATAGCCAGCAGTCTGGGGATAAAGGGGACTCACATCCTGAGACCAGTTCCAAAGATGCTGCTCAGACATAACAGTTTCTAAAGGGAGAAAAGGGGGAAGAACCTCAGTGAATCACAGAGGCAGGAGGATGGGTTCTGCATCCTTCGCCACTGTGTGCAGACGGACTGAACCTCTCTTCCGATGTTATCTTGCTCGCGTGATCTGCCTGCTAAGGCAGGTTGCTGGGAGCAGAAAGATAGCCATTCTTTAACTGCTTAATTCTTCATTCCTATTTTTAATTAGGAAAAGAATCGACAGGTTAGGCAAGGTGTGGTGTGCGTTCAAGAGAACCTAAATCGGGAGATGGTTACAGTCTCAATCCTATGATTAGGTTTTTTTAAAGTTAGAAAGGGACAGAAATGGTCAAACAGGGAAGGGACAAAAGAGCTGCAGCCAAAGTGCCAACGAGGAAGAAATTTCCCTCCACCTTCTAGGTTCTTCTGGCTGGTTTCAGACTTGAATCGACATGGGACGGATAAATAGAAGAAAGTCAAACAAAAGTTTAGTAACGTGTCTATGTGGCAGAGACCCAAGAAAACTGAATAACTTACCCAAATGTCTCAAACCCTCAGCTTAAATACCATCTTCAGCTTAAAACAGAAGAGGATGCTGGGGGCGGGGGGTGGTTTGGAGCTTCAGAGAAGAGTAAGGCAACTCGCATGAAGATGGAGAAGCAGAGGTTTGGTAAAGAAACGTGCGCTGGGTCTGGAGCAACCACTGGGACACACAGTGGTCTCTGATCTCTAAGCCCTGCCAAGATTCCCCTTGCACACCTGCCCGAGGGGAAAGATACCTTTTTTGGAGGTATCTCTGGAGATGAGCCCCGGGATGCAGAGGGAGAATTACGGGGAAAGGCGGTCCTGCTGCAAGAGGATAATATTGATTCAAGTCATGTCATGAAAGTGGTCTCTCCCCGCATAACTTTATGCTTAGAATCACACATGACTCAATACAGGCAGTAATCCTTAAGCAAGAATAAGACAAGAAGAGAAGAGGAAAGGAGAAAGGAGACTAGAGTTTGCATGTATACGAATATGTCAACAAGAGCACATTATATGGAAACCCAACCGTTCCTAACAAATATCTCCAAATACATATATTTGCAGAGGAAGAGAGAGAGAGAGAGAGAGCTCAGTGACACACAATCATTCAGCAAATGAATATGGCAGGAAGGCCAGTGTCTGGCTGCATACTCCATGACAGAGTGCAATGTGTACCAACCGGTAGATTTGAGCCACGGTCACTCTACAACTTGCCAAGCTGTTTGTGGTTGAAGTAATGATGGTGCCTCTTTCGTAATGCCGAGTTTGACCATTTTCCTACAAAATATCCATTAATTATTTTATTTTATTTTTTTAGATGCGGCTTTTTAGGGCCACACCTGAGGCATATGGAGACTCCCAGGGGTCTAATCGGAGCTACAGCTGCCTGCCTACACCACAGCCACAGCAATACCAGGTCTGAGCTGCATCTGCAACCTACACCACAGCTCACAGCAACACCGGATTGTTAACCCACTGAGCAAGGCCAGGGATCGAACCTACGATCTCATGGTTCCTAGTCGGATTCATTAACCTCTGTGCCACAATGGGAACTCCAAAATACCCAATAACTTTTATCAAGATAAGTTAGATCTGTTTTCTAGATTTGCTAGCACAGGGGAAAAAAAGTCATAATATTTGATACTGGCATAAACCTTCTTAAGGTTGTAAAATGTTTTCATTTAACTCTTCCCCCTGGTGATCACAACAATCTTCTGAAGTTTTTTTGTTTTGTTTTGTTTTGTTTTGTTTGCTTTTTAGGGCTGTACCCACAGCATATGGAATTTCCCAGACTAGGAATTAAATAGGAGCTACAGCTGCCGGCCACAGCCACAGCCACAGCACCTCAGGATCCCTGACCCACTGAGTGAGGCCAGGGATTGAACCCGCATCCTCATGGATACTAGTCGTATTCACTTCCACTGTGCCACAATGGGAACTCCCTTCTGAAGTTTTTATAAAGACCAAAAAACCCAATCTAAGGGAAGTTAAATGACACTATTTTTTGCACAACAGGTGAGGAGCAAGGCTGTGATATAAATGTGGATATGTTGGTTTCAGATCCAGTCTTTAAAATTATCATGGTAGAAATTCCTTAATTGTTTTAGAAAATTAGAGTATAAGCATATTATAGGAAGGGGAGTATTTCCTGAGACTTTTGCTGTTATATTCTTTACTCTTTCAACAGTAAGCTGACTGAAGCTGTAACTGGCTTTATCCTTTTCTACAAAAGCAGCATTTTATCTTTTTTTGCTTCTATTCTGCATGCACTTGGTAATGATAAACTTCATATTTGAGAAAATTAATGTAATAAAAAACATTTCAGCCCTAGTTTAAACTTTTGAAGCCTTAGGAGAGGGCACTACCATCATTTTGCATGTTTAAAGGTTCACGGAATTGACTTTAAATGATCCAAATGAATCTCTCAGCACATAGTGACTAGGAGGGTTCATTAGAGCAGGCATGTATAACCGTTGCTGAAGCAACATTTTTAATAGCTGAAGCTTATCTGATTACAAGTCACTTCCTTTTATTAAAATGGCCAATTAGAAGGCAGCCGTCTATTTTACCAAGTTGGACATGTAGGCTGGATGTTTCATTTTAATGAAAAGGAAAAGACAGTGCTTAAATTTGAGTTTAATGGTCTGAAAAGTTCCACCCTCATTTTGCAGCACTGAAGTTGAGTCTAAGAACAGGTGTATTTTATGAAAGCTGGTTTCAGTCCCTCACACAACCAGAAGGCCCAAGGCGGATGAGCAATAAGAGCAGTTCTCCAAAAAAGACAGGATATGCTTCATTTTCTCCTTAATCTCTACATTTCTAGTGAGAAATTGGAGCTCAGAAGGCAGAAGGTGAACTTTAAACTCTACTAAGGCAGTCGGGTTCTGACTTCAGAACACAGGCGTTGAGACAGAGCTAGAAGTACAGAAAGTTCACTAGGGAGTTCCCATTGTGGCTCAGGGGGTTAAGAATCCAGCACAGTGGAGTTCCTGTGATGGTGCAGAGATAATGAAACCAGCTAGTTCCCATGAGGATGTGGGTTTGATCCCTGGCCTGGTTCAGTGGGTTAAGGATCTGGTGTTCCCATGAGCTGTGGTGGAGGTCACAGACGCAGCTCGGATCCTGTGTTGCTGTAACTCTGGCATAGGCCTGCAGCTGTAGTTCTGATTCCACCCTGAGCCTGGGAAATTCCATTTGCTGCAGGTGTGTCCACAAAAAGAAAAAAAAAAAAAAAGACAGAGAGAGAGAGAGAAGAAGTTGCCTAGGGAGTGACATCTGAAAGCAAAGAGAAGAAGCAGCACCAACAGGGGAGCAGCGATACAATAGTGCAGACCCAACAGTCTCTGCCAGCCTGGGGGGGCATAGGAGCAGATGTTATCCTGGCAGAGGATCACACCGGGGTGGGGATGGCTAGCCCTGGTGCCACTGTCTTGCTTGGTCATTGACTGGCTCACCTCAAAAGCAGTATGACCTTGACTCAAAAGCTGAGGTGAATCTGAAGGGGTGGACAACAGGAGGCCCTCAGCCGGTACTCTCCTTTTTTGAAGGTGCTCTGTGAGGTATATCGTCATGCTTCACCATGCTGTACATCGATCTATAAGTGGATGTGGATATGTTGGGCTAGATATCAACTATTATATACGGTACAAGGACAAAAGTCCTCATGAGTTGAAGAAAAATAACTGTTCCATTCAATTCATCATAACAAATTACTTCATTTTCTTATAATCATAAAAGATTGTAAACATACATGTACCTTATCCTGGATCATCAAACTGCTTAAGAATGAAAGCATCAAATAGAAAAAAAAAAAAGAATGTGTGCATTCAGTACTATGTCTAAATCTACTCGATAAATGATAAAGTTAGGATTAAGCCTAGATAAAGAATTGCACAGCTCACGGCCTTGCAGGGCAGGAAGGCTGACCCTTCTGAAAGCCCACTTCGGTGGTGGCATTTAACATGTTCCCTTACTGTGTGGATGGCCCTGTTCCAAGCACAGGACAGGACAAAGCAAATTCCTCAAATTAGGCTCTGAATCGAAGACCATTCTCATGTTGGTTGTAGTCAATTGCAAAGGACTGTCTAGAGCCATTTGTCAGCTGCTTCAGTAAGGTTTGTTTACACAATACGCAAACGTTTAAACGTGTTATGTAATTTTTATTTTTTGTTTCTTTTTAGGGCCACACCTGCAGCATATGGAAGTTCCTGGGATAGGGGTCGAACCTGAGATGCAGCTGTCAGCTTACACCACAGCCACAGCAACTTCATAAGGATCCAAGCTATATCTTCAACCTATGCCACAGCTTGCAGCAACGCCAGATCCCTAACCCACCACGTGGGGCCAGGGATTGAAACTGCATCCTCATGGATAGTAGTTGGGTTCTTAACCCACTAAGCCACAATGGGAACCCCGTAAACATGTTACAGAAGTTAATCATTAACACTTGGTGGCTATTTAAGGAACTAAGGGTCATCGGTTTCCTACTGGGAAGCTAAAAAAATAAAAAGATTTTAGCATAAGCCTAAATCAACAAAGCAAAAAAGTAAATGACTAGAAGAGAAGTTGGGGGAGGTGGGCAAGAGAAACATTTTTGGGCTTAAGACATATGGAAATATCTAGAGGAGTTAAAGGCGTGGCTTATGGCACATGCCCCCTCCTGGAATTCAGCCAAGAACAGAGTCAAGTGCTGTGAAATACTGAAATGAGCATCGTTCATGTGTCCCTTTTCTGCCCTCCCACTTCATCCCTTCTTCTCCCCCCACCTTTTTTTTTTTTTTTTGTCTTTTTAGCACTGCACCTGCAGTATATGGAGGTTCCCAGGTTAGGGGTCATATAGGAGCTATAGCTGCTGGCCTACACCACAGCCACAGCAATGTCAGATCTGACCCACATCTGTGACTTACACCACAGCTCACGACAACGTTTGATCCTTAACCCCCTGAGTGAGGACAGGGATCGAATCTGCGTCCTCATGGATACTAGTCAAATTGGTTTCTGCTGAGCCACAAAGGGAACTCCCATCCCTTCTTCTAACCATGGCACCTCAGCAGACGCTCAGGGTCTCCAATTACAGAGAGTTGCCTAGACTGAGGATAGGATATGACAGTTGCAGTCAATATTCTGGGCTGAGACTCGACTTCCCAGCTAAATTTATAGACCATTACCTGAAATCATCTTTTCATAGGATATCAGGGCACCAGTGCTACTCATATCTTAGTAAAAGGCACAGTACTCCCACATGCCTTCTTGATCCATCTGTTTCATTCCAATATGTTGACATGAGAGTGTATTACAGGTATCCTCTGCTTTTCCAAAATTCTCTTTATGACATTTTGCTTTTATGAAAGACTTGCATTAGTGCTGTTTTTGTTAACTGAAAAAAAAATCCAAAGAAAATTTTTACTCTTAAGAAAAAAGACAGCAATTGAAAATAGCATTCAGGGAGTTCCCATCATGGCTCAGCAGTAGTGAACCTGTCCAGTACCCATGAGGATGCAGGTTCCATCCCTGGCCTTACTCAGTGGGTTAAGTATCTGGCATTGCCGTGAGCTGTGGTGTAAGTCACAGAAGTGGCTTGGATCCTGAGTTGCTGTGGCAGTGGTGTAGGTTGGCAGCGGCAGCTCCAATTCATCCCCCTAGCCTGGGAACTTCCCTATGCCTAGGGTGCAGTCCTAAAAAGACCAAAAAAAAAAAAGAGGAAAAGAAAATAGCATTCAGCATTTGGTCTGCAGTGAGCTGAGACCTCAGAGGCAACTCGCATGGAGCAGGGAGAGAGGTGCTACCAAGCTCCTTCCCCAAGAACTACACTCAGCATCTCAGCATCTCAGCATCAAGACATCATAGCTGTGAGCTGTGACTGTGGGTACCTGTGCTTTTCTCAATTTATTTTGTGCATCCACTGGAAACATGTGTCCTAAGGTGCCTGCTTCTTTGCTTTATTCAATTTCAGCTTACAAAAGGTTTCCTAGGAACTCTCTATTTTGGAAAGTATGGATTACCTGTAGATGGATCATTTGTTTCAAACAAGAGATTTAACTGAAGTTGGATTAGTAATGCCTTTGAAAAAACATTTTCCCAGTTCGTTATTTTATTCCAGAGATAGAAATACTGGAATAAATCTAACTAAAGCAGAGGTATGTCTATATCTCTTTGAATTTTAAAAAGATACCAATATAATACACTAACACAAAAAAATATTTTTATAATCTTCAAGTATAACATTAATATCCTGGAATATAGCATTATCAGAAATATAAGTGTATATAGTTATTATATATACATATAATATATGAAAGGTTTAAAAATAAAAGAAAAATAGTGTAATAATTAAAATGTAATAATGTAATCACTTGTCTAATAAGAACAAGATACTTCGAAATATCCAGTTGTGGAGTTCCTGTCATGGCGCAATGGTTAACAAATCTGACTAGGAACCATGAGGCTGTGGGTTCAATCCCTGGCCTCACTCAGTGGCTTAAGGATCCAGCGTTGCCGTGAGCTGTGGTGTAGGCCACAGTCACACCTCAGATCTGGCGTTGCTGTGGCTGTGGTGTAGGCTGGCAGCTGTACCTCCAATTAGACCCTTGTCTGGGAACAACCATAGGCCACAGGTGTGGCCCTAAAAAGCAAAGAAAAAAAATGTACAGAAATATCCAGTTGTTTTACTGAATATTGGATTTTCATCCAGATATTTAGTTTACGTAGCTCTATCCACAATCTGACAATTTTGAGAGGCATAGTGTTTTAAAGGACAGTCAGAAAATAAAAGCACATAAGAAATTTACACATAAGCATTCAAAGCAGAATCAAAATTATAATCAGCTTAAATCTTCCTAGAGCTTACCTCTCTTTAAAGGGACAAAATAACCATAGCAAGGCTAACGTGGTTCTGATCCCAGGTTCCCTACTTCCTAGCTATGGAAATTTAAGCAAGTTGTAAGATGCAAACATACACAAATGTGTTAATGTACAAGGTTGCTGTGAATATTAGGTAGGTTAATACATAAAAATCACATAGAACAAAGGATCATCATTTATTCAGGAAAATAAGCAAACTACACAATCTAGATGGAACGTAGATGTGGGAAAAGGCCCATGTATTGATACATATTGATTTTCAAAAATAGAGTTAAATACTCATGGTTTATTAGAGACATTTTATAATGCATTTGTTCAAAGCCTCTCTGGAATCAATTTTCTAAAAGTACCTGGGCAGTGTGACCTGTTGGTGGGAACTGCATGCATCCGTTTTCAGTACACAGTTTATACATTTTAATGCTAGTGAAGGGGGCTATTTTGTAGCCGCAGAGGGAGGAAGGCTTAGGTTAGCTTTCCTGAAGGAAAAAGGAAAAGAGAATACTTAAAAAGTGTTTTGTAACTATTACCTATCAGGCTCCTTCAGACCAGTTTGAATCACATTGATTAGAAAAATAAAGGCTTGGAGTTACCCCTATGGCCAGTGGGATCTGCCTGCAGCAGCTCATGTCACTGTGGAGGCACGTGTTGGATCCCCAGCCTGCACAGTGGGTTAAAATATCTGGCAATGTGTAGGTTACAGCTGCGACTCAGATTCAATCCCTAGCCCAGGAAATTCCTTACGCCATTGGTGTGGCCATAAGGCAAAAAAAAAGAAAAAAGTAAAGGCTAGAAGCCTAAGGAACTATTTTCCTAAAATATTTGCATATAAAATATGTGAAGAATGAATGCCAGAAATTGACTTATTTTAAGAGAGACGTTGGGAGAAACTCCAAGCACATTCTCCCTGTCTGTGCACGGAACCCAACAGGATGCTATCACTAGAGCATCGTGAGGTAATGCCTTCAGCAAGAGCTATGACACTTTCACCATGAGTGACATCCTTGCATCAGCAGGCCTGGGGTAGGGCATTTAGACACAGTGGATGTCGAAATGGTGGATGCCATCTGCAGCACAATAGATGCAACAAGAGAGTCTCATACTAAGTGAAGTAAATCAGGAAGAGAAAGACAACTACCATATGATATCACTTATGTATGGAATCTAAAATATGGCACAAATCAACCTATCTACAGAATAGAAACAGACTCCTAGACATCGAGAACAGATTTGTGGTTGCCAAAGGGGAAAGCTGGGAAGGAAGGCTTGGGGTGAATGGGGAATTCAGGGCTAGTGCATGCAAACTATTCCATTTAGAAAGGGTAAGCGATGAGGTCCTGCTATACAGAAGGGGGAACTATATCCAGTCTCTTGGGAGAGAACATGATGGAAGATAGTACGAGGAAAAGAAGATAGGTGTGTGTACACCTGGGTCACTATGCCATACCGAAGTAATTGACACAATGCTGTAAATCAACTGTTCGAAGAAAAATTAAATTAAGTTAAAAAAAAACATGGGTGTGCTGCGGTGGGCTGTGGGTGATTCACTGGTTAGACTGGTTTATAGGCAAATGTGAGGTGTGCTTTTCAGCTGTCCAGAAAATAGCTGAGAAAGGCTTTGAGACTGCTTGAACATGAAGGGTATTGTTGAGAACCATCAGAATTGAGGTATAAAAATAAATCTAAGTTCACTTATGCCCCAAAGCTAATGTTCCTGGAGGAAGTTATGACTATATATGGTTACAGACAATTGATCCAGGCATCTCGTTTAGAGAGTAGAACTGTATACTGTCAACTAAATAATAGCTCAGTCATACCCGTGGTTTAGAATATAAGGAATGCGACTAGCATGTAAAGAATTTTCTAATACAAAAAATACAACTTAATGAATACACTTTGAACTCATGGAATTAAAAAAAAAGAAAAAAACTATCTTCAATTCTTCAATTAATAACAAATGCTATAAGAAAATGCTAAACAGAACATTAGAGTTACTTAATGAGGGAAATAATTGCCAATTAGAATATTTGTAACAATTCCCTTAAGCTATGAGAGTAAAGAATCAATTTGAAAAACATATTAAAATTGATTTTACTTTTAAAGGAACTTGCATTACTGTACAATCGTACCTCGCGTCCTAGATATAAAGTCGTATCCCAGGAAAATCTCTTCTCACATGCCATTGACACTTCCGCCCCAGATTTTCTACATTCATCCATCAAGGAGTTGACAGGGATTAGATTGTCTCCTCCCACTGAAAACTAAAAGGACTAGACAAAATGCATGAAACAACAGCTTTTCAACATTGTACAAGAAGCAGTGCTGAGACAAAAGAAACAAGCAAGGTAAGGCCTCAGAATGCCTCAGCTAACTGCCTGCAGTGGTTCTCAAGCCACGAGAGGGAGCACAAATCGAGCCCTAGAGCTGAGAAGACAGAAATCAGGGTTCAGGACCGCCATGATGGCTGGATATTAAGGTGGAAACTGAAGGGGAGAGTGGTGCCTATATGGGTGGGTTCTCCTTTTTTTTTTTTTTTAACTGTTATTATTATTATTTATTTTTTAAATTTTATTAAAGTATAGTTGATTGACAGTGTTGTACCTATTTCTGCGGTACAGCAAAGTGACCCAGTCATACATTCTTTTTTTTACATTATCTTCCATCATGTTCTATCCCAAGAGACTGGATACAGCTCCCGGTGCTGTACAGCAGGACCTCGTTGCTTATCCATTCTAAATGGAATAGTTTGCATCTGCTAACCCCAGACTGGATGGGGTCCCCCTTGGGGCTGCTCCTGATTTGTGCATGTCATGAAAAAAACAGGAATTCTGGGGAAAGGACCTCTTGGAAGGAGCAGAAATCCCCAGAGCTTAGAACCAAGAGTAGTTCATGTCCTAACCAGCAGAGGGCAGAGACTTTCTAACATAGGAAACCTCAAGTAGAGTCTTCAGAAGAATGTTGTGCCACAGTAGTGATGTCAAATTAGCCCAAGACTGAAGGCTGTCCTGGACCACCTCACAGAGTTTATAACTAAGTCTTGAAAGGACCAAGCTTCTTCCAAGTAACCTTATTTCACCCAGAACAAAGCCCAAAATATTTAGGAAATACAAAATAAAAACTCTCACACCCAACAAGTTAAAATTTGCAACATCTAGTTTGGCATTCAGATAGAAAATAACAGATTTGCAAAGAAGCAGAAAAATACAACATGCAATCATTGCATAAGCTGTAGTGGGACACACAAAAATGATACGGATGACAGACTTATGACAAGGATGCTGAGACAGCTATTATAAACATATTCTGCATGTTCAAGGAGATAAAGGAAGACATGAGCATAATACAGTTAAAAGACCCCGATCAAATTTCTGTAACTAAAAAAAAAAAATAGGGGACAAAATACATACTTGCTGAGGTTAATAATAGATTACACAGTACAAGAGAAATGATTGATAATTATGAAGATGCTGCAATAGAAATTATCCCAAAAGAAATGCAGAAAGAAATAAGACTTAGGAAAAAATGACCTGTCCCATGAACTATGGAACGAGAAAAAAAAAAATGAGCTGTGGAATTTGAGGGGGGGAGACAGAAAAAAATGAGAAAAAAATGGCTGAAATCTTCTCAAATTTGATAAATATTTCAAGTCCTCAGATCCAAGAAGCTAAACAAATGCCAAACACGAGGCATATGAAAACATTATATCAAAATATATCATAAACAAATATCTTAAAACCAGGGATGAATAAAAGTAATCAAAAAAGTACCCTCTCTGCCACCCAAACCAAAAGACACATTACATAAAGAGGAATAGTGATGAGAGCTGAACCTTTGTCAGAAACAACAATGGTTAAAACAGAATGTAGGCTTTTTTTTCCCCCTTGCTTTTAAGGGCTGCACCTGAGGCATATGGAAATTCCCAGGCTAAGGGTCAAATCAGAGCCACAGCTTTCATATACTGCAGATGAGCACCCCCCCAAAAAATATCTACCTGGAGTATAAACGAAAATGAAAACGAAATGATCCAAAATCTATGAAACTCGGCAAAAGCAATCCTAAGGGAAAAGTTTAAAGCAATATAGGACTACTTTAGGAAACAAGAAAATTTTCAAATAAAAAACCCTAAACTTATCCCTTAAGGAACTACAAAAAGAACAAACAGAACTCAAAGATAGTGGAAGGAAGGACATACTAAAGATCAGGGAAGAAATAATAGAGACTCAAAGAAACAATAGCCTGTTCTTGAAAGGATTAAAAAAAATAGATAAACCTTTTCCAGACCCCTTAAGATAAAAAGAGAAAAAGTCCAAATCGGAAATGAAATAAAAATTACAACTGATATGATGGAAATGCAAAAGATATTACTATAAGCAATTATATACCAACAAATAAAAACAGCTTAGAAGTGAATAAATTCCTAGAAACATGCAATCTCCCAAAACTGAATCTTATGAAAAAAATAGAAAATCCGAACAGACTTATTACTAGTAATGAAACTGAATCAGAAGTCAAAAATATTCCAACAAGAAGCTCCTGATGTGGTGCTGCGGGTTAATGACCCAGCTTGTCTCTGTGGAGGCACTTGTTTGATCCCTGACCCAGTGCAGTGGTTAAGGATTTAACATCGGTGCAGCTGTGGTGTAGGTTGTAGCTCCAGCTCAGAATCCATTCTTGGCCCAGGAATTTCCATGTGCCACAGGTGCAGCCAAAAAAAAAAAAAAAAAATCCCAACAAACAAAAGTCCAGGACCAGACAGCTTCACGGGTAAATAATACCAAACATTAAAAGAAGAACTAATACTTACCCTTTACAAACTATACTAAAAAAATTGAAGTGGAAAGAATGCTTCCTCATGCCATAGGCCATTCTTAAAGAATCCACCAAAACACTGTTAGCACTAATAAATAAATCTAGTACAGTTATAGGGCCCAAAATAAAAATACAAAAATGAGTTCTATCTCTAAAGGCTAAAATGAACATCCCAGAAAAGAAATTAAGAAAATAATTCCATCAATATAAGATCAGATCGAATCAAATCCAATACTTAGAAAAAGGTTTTACCTAAGAAGCAAAAGGTCTTTATACTGAAAACTCTAAAACATTCATAAACGTAACTGAAGAAGAAACAAATAAATGCCAAGATACCCAGTGGTAATAGAAGACTTGAGATTGTTAAAATGTCAACACTGACCCCAAGCAATCTGTAGATTCAATGCCAGTCTTATCAAAATTCTAATTCCTATCAAAATTTTCACTGGAATAGAAAAAAGAATCCTAAGACTCATGCGGAACCACAAAAGACTGTGACTAGCCAAAGCCATCTTGAATAAAAAGTACAAAGTTAGAAGCATCACAGTCTATGTTTTCAAAATACACTACAAAGCTTTAGGAACCTAACAGCATAGTACCAGCTCAAATATAGACAGATGGAATAGAACCGAGAGCCCAGAAATAAATCCATGTGCTTATGGTCAGTTGGTCTTTGTCAAAGATATGTAACAGTATATAGTGACGTTACTTAAGCTGTCAAATATATTGTCCTATTCATATCATACCTACCACTCCATTCTTAATCCTAATACCTCCTTAGCCCTTATCAGCCTATTGTTGTGCAAGTTACGAAAACCCCAAAAATGGTCTATCTAGAGATCTCATAATTTAGTTCCCTGAACAAAATAAACAACCAAATAAAACAGTCATAAAAAACAGCCCACAGAGTATGTGAACCTTTTCTTTTGTTTTCAGGGTTTTGGGTTTTTTTTGTTTTTGCAGACTGACTGGTTTTCCTCGGCCAACTTTGTTGGCTTATTTACCCGGTAGTATTATAACTTCTTAACAGTATATTCAGATGACACACTGTGTGTTTATAAAATAGGAATTTTTTTTCAAGATATAAGAGGTTGGGAGTTCTCATTGTGGCTCATCGGAAACAAATCCAACTAGGAACCATGAGGTTGTGGGTTCGATCCCTGGCCTCGCTCAGTGGGTTAAGGATTCAGCATTGCCGTGAGCTGTGGTGTAGGTCGCAGAGGTGGCTCGGATCCCGCGTTGCTGTGGCTGTGGCCAGGCCAGTGGCTATGGCTCCGATTAGACCCCCTAGCCTGGGAAATTCCACATGCCGCGGGTGTGGCCCTAAAATGACAAAAAGACAAAAAAAAAAAAAGATATGAGGTCAGTTCCAGTGGTAAGTTATTCTTTCATTGGCCAAGATTCAGTTGAGAGTAACAATGAGGAGAGAAGTTCTTACAACCTTAGCCAGTTCTTAAATTAATGAGCTGGATAATTCATTCTGTTCAGTAGCCTTCCAGACCATAATGATCTAAATTGATCACTGCTAGCTTTTGGCATTGACGAATCAGTTGCATTTATTTTGTAATCTCTGCAAGAGATAGTCTTTAGACTCCCTTATCGTTTGCTAAATGAAGAGAATAATAGCAGGTTTTTTCTTATTACTTCCCACTAACTGATCTTAGCATATCTTCACCTATCTCATACGTTAAAACACATTTACAAACAGTTTTTGCAAAATTCGGCCTATGGACTCCTCCTTCCAGGAGCTTAGGAAAAAAACTTTTAAGGCCGAGGAATTTTGTAGAGAGTTTTTCTCACTTCAGATAATTTACTATAACCTAGAGTTTCGCTAACTACATCTCACAGGCCAAATCCAGCCCACCACTTGATTTTGTATATTAAGTTGTATTGGAATACAGCCATGCTCATTTATTTACCTCCCGTCTGCAGCTACTTCTGTGTTATAACAGCAGAGTTGAATAGTTGTGACAGAGGCCACATCGTCTCCAAAGCCTAAAACAGTTATTATCTATCCCTTTATAGAAAAAGTTTGACAACGATTAGAAGTCACAAAGGTAAATCAAGAGAGTTGCTCTTCACCTGAGCTGAGACAGGTAAATGATTTCAAGATCTGGGTGTATTCCTATTGTGTTGAACCATGTGATGACATCATGGTGACAGGATTGAAAGTAAGCTGTCCCACCAGACCTAACTCATTAAAAACATAAACTTCCAGATTTAAAAACCACAAATATATTACACCATAGAATAGATTAGAAGGTGACAAGAAAAAAAATGTAATTGACATTTGAGCAGATTACTTGGAGCTTTGAAGATTTCCAGACCACTGACTTTGGCAAATCAGCTTCCTTGATAATAATGTATTACTTCAGTCTCTATGCCCTAAATGCAATGAGAATTACATTAAACAGTAAGTGTGGATTCATGGTTACCAAGCAAGCCAGCCATTAAAAATGGCAAGTTTTAGTCAGAGGGTAGCTGGAATTTTCAGCTTGACTTGAGGGTGTCGAGCCAAACTCTGGTTCCTCTAAGAAATGCTCAGCACAGAGAAGGCAATGTATTAACTTAGGCTAAAGACTCTTCTGTGGTATCTAGTGGCTCTGACCTGGATCATTTACTGCTGACCATTTCCATGGGCCAGGTTTGCCACTCTCTATCTGACAAGGCGAACTTGAACCTGAGTTCTCTCAAATAAGGCATGTGTGATTCCAGGCAAAATATAGGCTGGTACCCTTGCTATTAGCATTTATCCACTTAGCTCCAAGTGACCCCGGGCTCTAACATCATTTTGGTGTGATTTGCAAACTCATTTAAGTACATTTAAAACCCACATCATGAGTGTAGACCGCAGACGCAGCTTGTATCCTGCACTGCTGTGGCGGTGGTGTAGGCCAGCAGCTATAGCTCTGATTCGACCCCCTAGCCTGGGAACCTCCATATGACATGGGTATGGCCCTAAAAAGACAAAGAAATAAATAAATACCAAATCACAGTATGTGAATAATAAAGCAAACTGGGGAGGTGACAAAAATAAAGAAAACCTACTGGCACCAGCATGGTTATGAAAACAGTTCGAGACAATGATTTCTAGACAAATGTATTACTTGCATCATTTTAAATATGCTAACCTTAATTAAAAATGTTTAAATCACTCCTTAATCTTCTCGCCATCTCTATACAGAGAACATAAAATAATGGACTATGGAATTATCGAGCATCACATCCAAGTGAAATAAGCAAGCCACGGCCTCAGCCCTTATCCATCTCATCACGTCCTTAATGAGATATTCTAAATCACTCTCTGTTATGTTTTTTAAACATTTTTGTTTAATTAATTAATTAATTAATTAATGAGATGGCCTCACCCTGGCATATGGAAGTTCCCAGGCTAGGGATTAAATCCAAGCCACAGCTACCACCTACGCCACAGCTGTGGCAAAGCAGGATACTTTAACCCACTGCACCTCTGCTGCTACCCAAGCCACGGCCATTGGATTCTTAACCTACTGTGCCACAGCGGCAACTCCTGTTTTGTTTTTTTGTGTGTTTTTTTTTTAAATGGAGATACTGACAGCTTGTGTACCATTGTTTGGCACTTACAGTGGAAGCAAGGAAAAATTTATAAAGAATAAAAAATGTTTTCATTTATTTAAAAGCAGCAGGTGTTAAATTGAGCTTCCAAAATCATTTGTAAAACATGTCCTCTGAAAGTCCACAAGGAGTTCTGAAAATCACAATGTTATACTTTCACATTTACTTCACACGATTAAAGCAAACGATGAAGCCAAAGCAGTGGGCTGGGAATGCACTGGGCTAAGAACCAGGAATCTTGTGTCTCAGCTCCAATAATAATCTGTCTTCATGACTCCAGGCAAATCATTTTAAACTCTGGGGTCTCAGCTCTATCATTTGGGGTCTCAGCTCTAACATTTGTGGGCGGCTAGGGGCCCCTTCAACGATCACATATTGTATCTGCATTTGTGATTAAACACAGGAAATGGGGGGTTGAAAAATACAAATCTGGTGGCATTTCTGTTGATCTTCCACAGAGACAATGCATGTGCAGTTTATATTACTCCACTGCTCAGTGATGAGTCACAGGAACTTAGCTGGTGGGTGATGAGATTAGGAGATTCTCTAATCAGGTATTTGAAACTTCACCATTGCAACGGTCGGTTCCCACACAGCTTCACAGGAAGCAGAGTCCACGTAGAAGGTTGGAAGAAGACACAGTCATTAACTTTAAAATAGACTGGCAAAGAACTGAGATAAATAAAACTTATTTCTAAGTCCTAGGGTCAGTAAACATGCAGACTATGTTCGTGCTTGATATCCTTTTCAAGGTAATTAAATGATTTCCCCAAACTCTGATGGTTATTTCAATTTCCAACAGGTTTCTTTTTAATGATTTTTATTTTTTCCATTATAGTTGGTTTATAGCATTCAGTCAGTTTTCTACAAGTGATCCAGTCACACATACATATATACACTATTTTTCCTCACATTATCCTCCTTCATCCTCCATCATAAGTGACTAGATATAGTTTCCAGTGCTATACAGCAGGATCTCATTCTTATCCATTCCAAAGGCAACAGCTTGCATCTATTAACCCCAGACCAACAGGTTTTTTAAAGAAGAAAAAAATGTATGTGTGGCGTTGGGCTTGATTTAATGTTGAAAGATATGTTTTTTGCAGACTCAGCAAACATTTTCTTGAACTGTTTTGTAGAAATATCTTTACTCTTCGATTCTCTTTTCCAGTTTCGAAACTGCCTCTCCCTGAGTGTTAGGTAGGCTGTGAGTCAATCTAACGTATCTAGTAGATATTTATTAATCAATCAATAAATCTGGTGGTGAATTTGCTGCTGTCAGCCACTGCACTTAAAACGAACAGGCTAACCACAGCCAAGGGCTTCTAAGAAGCCTCAGTATTCTGGCCCATTTCACTTACTTCATGATGCTTCCTATCTCCCAGAAACATAGATATAGCCAGACAGAGAATACAGGGAGTTTTGTTTTTTTTTTTCTTTTTACAGCTACACCTGCAGCATATGGAAATTCCCAGGCTAGGGGTTGAAGCAGAGCTGCAGCTGCCAGCCTACACCACAGCCATAGCAACACAAGACCTACAACGCAGCAGCATCTGCCACCTACACCACAGCTCATGGCAAAGCTGGACCCTTAACTCACTGAGCGAGGCCAGGGCTGGAACCCACATCCTCATGGATACTAGTTGGGTTCTTAACCTGCTGAACTACCTGATACGTTTGTTGAGTAGACTGTGAGGTTCATGTTTGAAGAAGAACTTAAAAACAGCCTTATTGGTATGCAATCCCATCCAACTGACTGGATTTAATGGTTTTTTTTCCCTTCACTACTAAATACAAACAAAATATCTAGTGCTAGTAGCAACATATTGTGTTGCCCATAACTTATAATTAGAAGGATATTAGCATTTTCATTCCCAGCTTGTAACCAAAATGTTTGATCCTTCAATTATTAGTATAATAATTTTGAGAATTAGGGAGTCCATTGGCATGTTTGCTTTTCACAACCCTTATCCTTCTTATATCCTCTAGATAAAATATTTCATATAATTTCTAGTAATTAACACATCTGGCCTCCTGTAATGTTTCCTTTGTAGGCAGAGGCAGAATTCAAAATGCTTGTCTTTTTCACATAGAAAATGATGAATTTCAAGCATATTGATAATTAGAACTTCATAAGAATTCATAGGAGTTCTTTCTTACTATTATAGAAATGACTATAGCAAAATAATGACTCGAATCATTGATTTAAAAGTTACATCTAACTCTTTTATGTTGAACTGAAAAATGAATTTTTCCCCTTTTTTTCTTTCTTTCCTTTTTTTTTTTTCTTGTTGGGGCTGCACCCGCAGCATATGGAAGTTCCAAAGGGTAGGGGTCAATTTGGAGCTACAGCTGCTGGACTACACCACAGCCAGAGCAACACAGGATCTGAGCCGTGTCCATGACCTACACCACAGCTCACAGCCCCTGAGGGAGGCCAGGGAAAGAACCCACATCCTTATGGGTACCGGTCAGATTTGTTTCCACTGCACCATAATGGGAACTCCAAGAATGAATTTTTTATTCCACATTTGTTTCTATTGTTTTTGTGATTCTCAGTTTAAGCTATGGCTGGAATCACCGGAGAAGTTTTCTAAGAGAGAACTTACCAGCTTGAACTAACAAGCTCTAATGTAGTCATGACAATCATGCATAAAATACTGTTGTATCAGCATAGTCCTGAACTCTCAGAGCAAAGATGTATATGAAAGGGAACTCAAAGAGAGGAATAAAATAATTGCTTGCCTATTAGCTAACTACTGAGGGTTCACCAGCAGCTAGCCCTCTGCAGTGCTCCCTGGCCCAGCAGATGATGACCTGGGCTCTGTGTCCACACCCCTTCCAGCCCAGGAGAGGAAGCAATGCCAGATCCGAGCTTTGTCTGCGACCTACACCACAGCTCACGGCAACACCGGATCCTTAACCCCCTGAGCGAGGCCAGGGATCAAACCCGCAACCTCGTGATTCCTAGTTGGATCCGTTTCCTCTGCACCATAACGGGAGTCCTTTTGAAGGAGAAGGCAGAGACCACCTTCAGAGCACACAGGCTCACCTAGGAGGAGACAGGCAGCAACCAACGAGGAGGATCTGTCGCATGGAGAATACAAGCAAGGCCAATCCAAAACAATATCCTCCTGAATTTTCAGGTGCCTTTTTTCTTCATTTTCGACTTTAAGTGGGGCTAAGCAGAGTGGTGTTCCAGACGCAAGCGGCTCTTATGTGACAATATCTCTGTAGGTCAGAACTGCTCTCTTATCATCTCCTCCTGGCCTCATCCCGTTTCTTCTCCAAGCTTTATAAGTAAATTATCCCCAGAAGAGCACTGAAATTCTAACTAGTAGCGTCTTTGGGGCAGGGGGAGGTGGCCACCTGGCCAGCGCAGCCTGGAGGCCAGCTTGGAGGAGAAGCCCCTGTCCTCCCACAGAGGGCTGTGGGGGCGGGGCTTAGCTCAAACTCCAGACAGCGGAAAATAAAACAAGAATGTGATAGTCCGGCAATGATTCAAGGCTACAAGGCACGTGATGATGCACTGAGAGTATTTAAAAATGTTCAGAGGAAGTTCCTGTTATGGTTCAGTGGCTTAAGAATGCTACTAGTGCGGTTCCGGTCGTGGTGCAGCGGAAACGAATCCAACTAGGAACCATGAGGTTATGGGTTCAATCCCTGGCCTCGCTCAGTGGGTTGAGGATCCGGCGTTGTCGTGAGCTGTGGTGTAGGTTGCAGACGCAGCTCGGATCCTGCGTTGCTGTGGCTGTGGTGTAGGCTGGCAGCTACAGCTCCGATTAGATCCCTAGCCTGGGAACATCCATAGGCCACGGGTGTGGCCCCAGAAAGACAAAAGACAAAAAAAAAAAAAAAGGGAATGCCACTAGGATCCATGAGGATGTGGGTTAGATCTCTGGCAACTCAGTGGGTTACAGATCTGGCGTTGCCGCATGCTGCCGTGTGGGTGGCAGACCCGGCTTGGATCTGGTGTGGCTGTGGCTATGGTGTAGGCCAGCAGCTGCAGCTCTGATTCGACCCCTGGCTTGGAAACTTCCATATGCCACAGGTACGGCCCTAAAAGACATAAATAAATAAATAAATAAATAAATAAATAAATAAATAGCTCAGAAACTTCCCTCGCTTAGTCTGAGCACAAAGTGGAGACCCTGTGGCCTTTGAACCAGGCCCTCCTGGACCAGGTTTTTGCGAGTTTGCCCAGGATCCTTTATAGCTCCTCCTGTCTTGCCCAGACCCAAAGATTCTGCCCACCTCGGAGGAAGTTTCATATGTAAACAAGACAAAAATAGCACGGGAAAAGGGTGAATTATGAATTGAACCCCTGAGAATAAAGTGTTTTCCACAAGACAGAAGATAATGGCTTTTTTTTTTTTGAGTGTTGAGTGGAATTATTTTTTTTCTTTGTTTATTCCCACCAACATAAAGCATAATCTCTGTTCCTGCGCTGAAGAGTCTTGACTATGTCTCTCTTCTAAATAAGCACAGAGAAAGGTTGTGGTTTCCCTAGCAACAGATGACTTCTTTCTATTTTTCTTTTTGGGAAAAAAACATGCTTTGGCTTTATAAAGAGCCTTTCATCATGGATATCAAAGCATTCCACGGCCAAACTGTCACCCTGCCCCAGTGAAGTAGACAAATAACATCATCCCCACTTAACTGGGGGAGGAAAATGGCAGCTGGGGCCCACAGCTGCTGCAGTACTTTACTCCTTAGGCTCTGGGCCATGACCTTGAACTTTCACAGCTGCCCTGTGAGGACGTTGGCACAGGAGTGACTCTCGGGAGTTCCTGTTGTGGCTCAGCAGGCTAAGAACATGACATGGTGTCTGTGAGGATGCAGGTTCGATCCCTGGCCTCGTTCAGAGTCCGGGATCTGGTGTTGCCACAAGTTGTGTTGTAGGTGGAAGATGGCAGCTTGGATCCTGTGTTGCTGTGGCGGTGGTGTAGGCTGGCAGCTGCGGCTCCAATTGGACTCCTGGCTCAGAAACGTCCATATGCCTGGGACGGGGCCATTTAAAAAAAAAGAAGAAGAAGTGACTCCCCAGTAATCCACTCCTGGTAGGCGCCTCCTCTTGGGTGTGGGTGGGACTTGTGACTTCCTTCTAACCAATAAGATAGAGCAGAGATGTTGGTGGTCACTCCTTGGGTCAGGTAACGTTTATGAGGCTGCATCCTAGCGTGCTGGACAGGGAACTTGTGAACAGAAAAGGGAAGACATTTAGGAGCTGAGAGTGACTCCACCCAACCACAATAAGCCAGGGTTTCCAGGCATGCAGGTGCAAGGAAGTGAATTTTGCTAACAGCTGGAAGAGGACACCAAGCTCCAGAAAGAAAGGAAGCCCAGCTGACACCTTAACCGCGGTTTTTGAGACCTGAGCAATGGAGCCAGCTAAGTCATTGTCAGGCTCCCGACCCATGGAAACTGAGATAATGAGAGTGTGCTGTTTTAAGCCAATAAGCTTGCTATGCAGCAATCGATAACAAGGCGCTGTGCAAACGGACAGTTGCCAGGCTGAGGGGAGTGGCTGGAAGACAATAAAAAAGAAGGTAATAGCACGCAGGCTTAGGACGCAGATACACGTGGGTCTCTATTCAAATTTCTCACTTAAGGTCTGACTTTACCCCTTCTAAACCACAACTTCGCTGCAGGACAGAGTTAATACCTACACTGCACCCAGCAGTAAGGATTGAAACTGATGACTCTAAAGATACCTGGCAGAGTTTGTGTCACATAGCGGGTGCACAATAAGAGATAGCTAGCAGCAGGTGTAGCCATAGTAGGAAAAGCTGTTTGGCTTGTTCCCAGAGCTCTAGTGACCATGGATCGGGGGCTCTGTGAGCCAGCATTCCCCTAGTGACAAATCCTGGTTGACAAGAGGCCAACAGAGAGATTCAGGAAAGCATCTCACTTTTGACCCCCATGGACCTCACAGTCCTTGGAGCTAAGCTTCATCAGTTTGCAAGCTGTTTGGTGGCTTCCCTTGTGTTCTGTCCATCTTGTTTTGTGCTGAGGTCACTTCCTGACCCCCACGAAGCAGGGGTTGCCTGAGGGATGAGCCGGGCACTGGTGCTGGAAGATGCCTAGGTGGGTGTCCGCCTGCAGGTGCTACTGTGCAGAGTCAGGGAGGGGAAAGTAAAGGAGGGCAGGAAATCAAACCAAGTGAACCCAAAGATCAAGGTCAAATGAGGAGGCACATCAGACGCGGGGTGGGAAAACCCTTCAATTAGGGCAGAACCAGAGAAGACGGGGAAGGGGAACAAGGAAGGGGCTGATTTTATGAACACGATGTGCCTCCCACAGGTGTGTGTGAGCTGTGAGCGTAGGTGTGCATGGCTCCGGGGTGTGACACACGGAAGCAATATGGCCCATCTGGTGAGCGGATGACCTAAATATGAAGATGACCGTGGTCAGTCTGCTGCCACTGAAGAATAAACAGGGTTTTCTCTGTTTTCAGAGAAGGCTTCTAGATAAGATGCCCAGCAAAACGAGCCCAGACTTCTGACCTCCTTTCTCTGGCAGAAAATACCAGGGACTCCTGCATTTCTCTAGACCAGAACTTCTCTGGACCAGAGTGGCCAAGGGCCAAAACCCTATGGTAGGGCTGTATCATCCATCAGCTCAGCACCGAGCTTCTTGTGGAAGATTTCTTTGCAGTGATGAGATTTGCCTATGGTTAAATTTGTGAATTTGACCATTTATACATGCTTGTGCTTGCAGGAGTCCACCGAGGCTTGCGATTTCAATGTTGAGTGAACGGCAAGCACACAGGCATGTGCAAAATTTGGTCTTTCCTACCACAGGTGTTTGATTAGGACAAGGAGAGGAATGGGCATGCTCAAGGATCACGTGTCCTGCCCCATGTAATTCAAAAGAAAACCAGTACCAGACTCCAAAAAGGAAGTCAAAATTCTGACTTCCTCCGCGGTGGATGCTGCAGTGTTCTTTTCTAAGATTTGATACACCAACTTCTTTCCGCAAACAATATCCCTCCTGTTTTTTATGACCCATGCTTTGCTGATTCCCTAAACCTATGCTCAGGGCCTTCAGGCACACCGCCTAGAGGCAGAGCCTGCGGGTGTGTTTTGCACAAGAGGTTCTGAGGCCGTTCTCTTGGGAGAAGCAGAGCAGGGGTAGGTAGAAGGCACGGCGAAGATGGGGATTCAGCTGAAACCCACTTTAGTCTGAACACGTGGGAAGCTCAGGAGCCTGAGTGGTAACCCACAGCGGTGCCAGCGGTAGGCAAATGGCTGGGACTGTGTCCGAGGTGTCCAGCAGCCACAGGGCCATGGCCTTGGACCGTCCCCGAGGAGGGAATAACCGCCCAGAAATTTCTAAGCCAGGTGCCTTCAGCTAGTGGCTGGGGATTCTTCTGGGCCCCAGCAGCTAAGACTGTAAGCGACTGGGGGAGACTTCAGCGGCACAGGAGGGGCCGGGCGTGGGAAACCGGGAGCCGCGGTGAGCTTAGGAGGAGCTCGCACCATCTCCGTGGTGGGGAGACCGTCTTTAAATCCCTCGGACAGACAGTGTGCGCCGCCCGGGTCACGTGTTGAGAGGGCACAGTGTCCATCCCCAGAGCCTGTGTGTTCAGCTCCTGGTCCTGGGTTGAGTGCGGCTCTCCTCTCCGGCCCTCATATGCAGAGTGGAAATTAAGAGGTAACTCGCGATCCTTGATTCCTCAACACAAATTAGTTTCTCGGAGAGAGAAGGAAGGGCACCGGCTGGGAAACGGAAGAGGGCGAGCAGACTTCCAGAGTCGAAGGGGTGGGCACCCAAGCGGAGGGCAGAGACACACCTTGGCCTCACTTTCTGGATTTGCCCCATCAAGAGGTGCCTTCATCCCCGCCCAGAACCATCCAGCTGCCCTGTGAAGAGAGACCTCTGTTAGATGAACTGTTAACAAAACTGAGAAACCAAAAACACGGGACAAAAGAGAAGCAGCGGAATCAACTGTACTTTAATTTAAAAAAGGAAGAAGGAAGGAAGGCAGGAAGGAAGGAAGGCAGGTAGGCAGAAAGAAAGAAAGGAAGGAAGGAAGGAAGGAAGGAAGAAAGAAAGAAAGAAAGAGGGAGGGAGGGAGGAAGAAAGAAAGAAAGAGGGAGGGAGGAAGGAAGAAAGAAAGAAAAGAGAAAGAGAGAAAGAAAGAAGAATAAAGCATTTTCAGACCAGAAAGCATCACCACTGTCCCCACGTGGACTGAGCTCCACTCTGACAGGAGGGAGAAACAAGCAATTCAGTGTCTGTGAAAAAACATGAGAAGAGCCAAGGGTATTCAGAATCAAAGACAGTGATTTCAAACCATCATGAAATAAGTGGGGAGGCAGAAAAGTTGTTTGAGAAAAGACATGACATTAAGGAATCTGCGTAGAGAGTTCCTAACGAACTATGGTTTTAAAAACATCAAAAAGCTTTGACAGAATTCGCAGTTAATGAAGCAAAGGAGAAACAGCATCACTGTCAGAGCCAGAAGCCGCTGATCTCTGAACTCTGGGTTCCGCTGGCGGCTCGTTGAGGCAGGCGGGGGAGAATCAGCGGAGGAAACGGCAGAGAGGGAGCGGACTCTGACCTGTGCGTCCGGAGTGATGGATTTGGCCGGAGGCAAAATCCTGTGGGAAACAACCACGTGTCTTTCCTAACTTTTCTGCTTGTAACGAATGTCTCCATTCCCATTAGGTGGGGATGATGGAAGCAGACCTCTGCCTGAGCTTTTCTGAGAGGAGTCTTTGTTTTGTATGGATTCACCGTGAAAAGCCAAAGGAAGAGGGGAAGAGAAGAACAGACTCTAACAGGAGGCAAACCATTTTTCCTGATCAGATTTGAGGAAGGAGCCCTTTGTACCCCTGGAAAGAGCTGTACCTTTAAAAGCACCGAGGAAAGCAGTGTGACCTTGGTTTAGATATACAAACGTATTTCACTTTACGAAGGTTCAGCGTGAGAGAGAACATGTGACAATTTACTAGGAAGCTCTTATCTCCATCATGTTTGCTGTTTTTCATCATCACTTAAATTATCTCTTCTTTCTCTCTTTCTTTCTTTCTTTCTTTCTTTCTTTCTTTCTTTCTTTCTTTCTGGGCTGCACCTGAGGCATATGGAAGTTCCCTGGCTAGGAGTTGAATTGGAGCCACAGCTGGCAGTCTACACCACAGCAAGCCGCATCTGTGATCCACGCTGAAGCTTGTGACAAAGACAGATCCTTAACCCACTGAGTGCATCCTCATGGAGATTAGTAGTTTTCCAGAACAGGAAACTCCTAGAAATATTTCTTATACAAGCTGTAAAGCAGTAGTCATTCTTTTCGATACTATTCCAACAAAGTCACTGAATATTAATAACGACAACAATACTAGGAGTTAACATTTGATGAAGGGTATGTGCCTGACAATGCCCTAAGTGCTTTATGTGTATTAAATCATTTAATGCTCAGAACATTCTTTTGAGATGGTGTGATGGTCAATTTTATGTGGCCACAGTGCTCAGGGATTTGGTCAAATATTACTCTCCATACTCCTGTGAAGATTAACATTTACATCAGTGAACTCTGAGTAAAGCAGAACTCATAAGTGGGTGGGCCTCGTTCAATCAGTTGAAGGGCTTAAAAGATCAAAGACTGGCTTCCCCTCGCCAGAAGGATTTCTGCCAGCAGATTGATCTTTGGACTCAAACTGCAGCTCTTCCTGTAACAGATTCTGCTGTTACTGATTCACTGGAGAACACTGACTAATACAGATGGGTATTATTTATTCCTAGATTAGAAAGCTAACATTTTAACCAAATTTGTCTTGAATCAAGTAACCCCTGAGTCAGTTTTCACAACTTCTTAAACTCATTTTTATTTCTATTGTTCAAAGCAACTGAACCCAAGGCACTTAAAGAATATGACACACCATATAGTCGAAACACCCGTAAAACATGTGTTTGTTTTTTCCATAGACAAGAAATTTACCAAGAACAATTTTGGACTAAAGCATTTACGAGTTTGATTCTGTGTCATTGTGCAAACCAAGATTCTGTAATTTTTTTCACTTCTTTCACCAAAGTTGTATTCCTTAAAATGGTCCCCTCTCAAGTCTGCCAAGACTAAAAGTAAACTTTTGAGTATTTGAATTATGTAATTCAAAACTGTACACTTTTAAAAAAATAGTTTTGTTTTTCTCTTTAGAGTTCCATTGTCAACACTTCCTTTATTCAAGTAAAAGATGTCTACAAGAAATCTCAGTGTGATTTTCTTATTGATAGATTACCATCCAGGTAAAAGACAGGAAACCTCAATAATCTTCATCTTGACTTTTTCTTAGAAAATAGATGTATTAAATAGCATTTTTTTTTTGTCTTTTTGCCTTTTCTAGGGCTGTACCCGTGGCATGTGGAGGTTCCCAGGCCAGGGGTCAAATCGGAGTTGTAGCTGCCGGCCACAGCCACAGCCACAGCAACGCAGGATCCAAGCCGCGTCTGCAACCTACACCACAGCTCACGGCAACGCCAGATCCTTAATCCACTGAGCAAGGCCAGGGATCGAACCCACAACCTCATGGCTCCTAGTTGGATTCGTTAGCCACTGAGCCACGACGGGAACTCCCTAAACAATATATTTAAGTTGATATCCTTAAAATTTTTAAATGATTATAAATACTAACCAAGGCCTTTATTAAACTTTCTGTTAACTTTTTCTTACCTCCATAATGTTTACAGATGGCAGTCCGCTGGTATCCTGGGGGCATAGATTCCAGGACCCCCTGCAGATACTAAAACCCTGGGATGCTCAAGTCCCAACATAATCTGACAGCAGTACGGCGGTACAGCCGGGTCTCTGTCTCTGCTTGTTCACATCCTCAGATTTTACCAAATCCATCCACAGCTGGTTGCATTCAAGGATGTGGAACCTGTGGATACGGAGGGCTGAGTGTATCCCCAGTGCTGTAGGTAAAACAGAGGGGGAGGGGAGGGGGGAGACAGAGGAAAG
>PVHT021183709.1:337745-362239 GCA_004024745.2 Catagonus wagneri | reverse complement strand
AGCCACAGCAACACAGGATCTGAGCCGCATCTGCAACCTACACCACAGCTCACAGCAACGCCAGATTCTTAATCCACTAAGCAAGGCCAGGGATTGAAGCTGCAACCTTATCGTTCCTAATTGGATTTGTTAACCACTGAGCCACCATGGGAACTCGGCGGGGGGGGGGCATTTTTGAAATGAAGAAAGGAAGAAGGAAGGAAAGAGAGAAAGAGAGAGGAGAGGAAGGGAGAGAGAGAGAAAGAGAGATGTATATTTTAAGTTATTAGATAAAAAGTAGTTGACTATATAGTTTAGAAAAACATTTTTTTAGAATATTAAAAATGTTATTTTTTCCAAAATCCGCTTCTGGGCAGCCGGTTCTAAACGTAAATGCCAAAAATTGTATTTCTTATTCATACATAGCTGGTGCATGCCAAAGTTCTCCTGTGTTATTATTCAGTCCATTGGCAATTGCTCCTCTTCCAGGTTGTCAAGTTCATTTATTTCTGGTTATCACAATCTGTTCATATTTTTCCAATTTATCCTCTTATTAAATGAGAAAAGCTATCAAATAAGTCTATTTAGGAAATGAGCAGCGAGTCCAAAAGAAGCAGCTGTAATGCTTCATAATACTGTTCAGGAGTGTTTTGATGTCCTGCTGTTCTCTCAAATCGCTACATCAATTTGCTAATTTGAACATACGACAATTCGTTTCTTATCAATTTTAAAACATGTACTTTCAAAACTCAAACATTCCCCTGATTAGTTCTGGAGGAGAAAATATCACCTTATGGGGAAAAAAGGAGAGTGAAGAGAAACCAAAATGGCTGTTAAAGGAGTGACGGCTCTGCCAACTTTCAGATATCTTTGCTGCAGTTCCTCTTAACACTCGGCACACATTTACTTTCCTTTCTCTGATTCCTGTTCATAAACTTATTTTTGCAACTGCTCTTGTGGGCATTTTGAGACCAATGTTATATAAGTAGAACCTCTCTAAAAAGGGCAATAGAATCTTTCTACACTTAAAAACCTGGATTGTAAGTTACAATTCCTTGAAGACCTATGGCTTTTACAGTAAAAATCACCATTTACGTGGCTTCTCTGTTTGATCTCCTTTGATCTTTATAACAAGGTTGGAAATCCATAGTTATTGCCCCCCCCCCGCCCCGACAGATAAGAGAACAGATCCAGAGGAGGTAAGAAGGACAGAGAGGAAGTGAAGGATACCGTGAAAGAGGAGAATGCTTGAGAGATGGTCTAGGCTGAGGCAGCAAGCCCTGGGCAGAGGCGGGGCTAGAGCAGGTGTGTGAATACTTCCACCCAGCATCCTCCGGGGCAGGTCACCTGGCAAGAATAAGGAATAGTGGGGCTAAGAGCAGCTGGGGAAGGATGGCGAAGGTAATGGAACAGCCACTACTAGAGACAGGAGAGAGGGCGGCCGAGGGAACTGTGCCAATAACAGCCCTTAGATATGCCTGTTGACTTAGAACAGGACTCAGTCCGGATTTATAAAATAAGGGGAGCTTTGGAGTTCCTTTGTGACGTTAACAGGTTATGGATCTGGCATTTTCACTGCAGTGGCAATACATCTTCTGTTTGATATAGCTATATTTTTTCTTTGTGTGTTATGATTAATTACATTAGCAGATATTCTAATGTTAAAAAAAGACTCCTTGCATTTTTGGTGGAAATTCAACTTGCTTGGGAACTTCCCTGTGCCATGGGCGTAGCCCAAAAAAAATTACAGCGAGCACTTCTTCATTAGTGGGGCAGGCTTGAAAGAAGGCTAAACCTGGTTATAGTTGATTTTCCCAATTTCTTGTCTTTTGATGTTTAGTGGAAATATAGGTTATCTTTATTTTTAAATTTCTGGTTTACTCTATGTTTCTCTCTGGAGTAGATGTAGGGGACTTTATCAAATGCATCTTCTGTTTGATACAGCTATACATTTTTGCTTTGTATCCTTTAATTACATTAGCAGACTTTCTAATGTTAAAAAAATTCTTTGCATTCTTGGTATAAAGTCAATGTGCTCAATATGTTGTTTTCAAGTATTTTAATATAAATAATACATAATAAGTTATTTAACATAATTTCCTAATATCTGTGAGAAAACAAACTCATTTTTTCATAAATATTTTTCTGATTTGGGGGTCAAATTATATTCCCTTATAAATTGTCGGTAATCATTCTCTCATTTTTTTATTCTCAAGAAGAGTTTACTTATGGTTAAGATTATCTGTTCTTTGTCTCTACTATAGACAAACAATGGATTTTAATTAAACAAGCAGTCAGGGCTCTGGAAAACCCAGAGCTCTGGTGTAACCTACACCAGAACTCACAGCAACGCCGGATCCTTAACCCACTGAGTGAGGCCAGGGATTGGACCAGCATCCTCATGGATACTAGTCAGGTTCATTACCAGTGAGTTACAGTGAGAACTCCAAATAAGATTTAAAAACAAAACACTAATTGGAGGTATCTGTTCGTAAGTATCATAGAACAGGAGCAAGGCCCAAAGCTGGGATGGACTTGGATCCTTTCCATTTTAAAAGCAATGAGTTGCTGTTCATCATCCCATCCTGGCCTAATGCCTGGAGGGAATTATAAGGGAGATGACAAAGCAGCCCCAGCGATGCGGCAGAGACAACTTCCACAAGGCATCTCCTGCTAATGGCTTCTCATATAAACCCCCTAGCGAATGACTTCTGGCAACAACAGACGAGTCCTGACAGCATAGCCCATCTCATTTCTAAAATACTCAAATTCCCATTGACATGATCAATCCCAATGTTCCTAAAGAAGTGTGACTTAGTGTCTGCCTGGCATCTGAATACTCTCTGCCTGAGAGTCCCTAACAGTATTCTAGATGCAATAACATATAACATATGTCTTTTTCATAATAGGTCAAGAATTTTGAAACTTGCCTTTTAACCCCTGTTGCTTTAAAAAGCAATTATAATCCAAATATATGAACATTAAATTGGCTTTCATGGGAGATTAGTAAGGAGAATTTATTATTGAATTACTTCCAGAAATATGCCCATAGTGATAACTCAAAAGAAAATAAAGAAAACAAAAAACCCCACCAGGACCAACAGCCACTCAAAAAAAAAAAAAGGGAAAGAAAGTTTGATCTATAAAATTCCCACAACAAAGGCCCTCATCAATTTAAATCAATTTGATTAATAGTCCAGAAAATCAATTAATAGTGCCTGACGTGCCGGAAGCAGACTATGTGAAAAACCAGATTAAAACCTGCTTCTTTGGCTTTTGATGGTACACCTAGGATTGAATTAAATGTAATAAGTACAAATAAATAATAAATCTGCTCTTCTACATTTAAATAGATGACAAGTTGATAGAGTGGCTTCAAATTTATTTAGTTAGGTAGCTCGTTATTTAGTTATGTATTTCTTTTTTAGGACCAAACCTGTGGCATATGGAAGTTCCCAGGCGAGGGATTGAATTGGAGCTGCAGCCGCCGGCCTACGTCACAGCCACAGCAACACGGAACCTGAGCCACGTCTGCAACCTACACCACAGCTCACAGCAACACCGGATCCTTAACCCACTGAGCAAGGCTGGGGATCAAACCTGCATCCTCCCGGATACTAGTTGTGTTCATTACAGCTGAGCCATAATGGAATTTCTGGCTTCGACTTTAAAGTTAAAATGATTCCATTAAACCATTGAGCTTAATGAGTTAATGTTAATTTCATCAACCATGCACGGTGGGTTTCACTCCGTATTGTTGGACCTGAGGGCCATAATCCAAGCCAACGCGGAGTTGCTAACCTGCCCATGGGCTGCTCGTGTCAGTGGCTCTTTCTATCCTGGTGGAGTGTGTTTCCTATCAGCCATGAATTTCCCTACCAGCATGAACCAGTAGATATGCCAGCTCATTCCTTTTCCTTTTCAATAGCTTGGGCTTTTCATGGAGCAGGGAAATTGAGGTTGCTGTGAGATTAAATCAAGCCAAGGGTCAAGGATCGTGGCAAAGAGAAGCAGAGGCTTCGGGACTTCCTGGGGGAGCTGATATAGGTGAGGGGGCTTTCTCGCATCTCAGGGGGACAGCTGAGAGTTAGTTTTTACCGCAGGTGAGATGTCAGACTGTTAATCACTCATCACACCTGCCAACCTGGACAGGCTCCTTTGTCATTCCTTATAACTGCTGATTTACAAGCCAGCCCGGTGGGGAGTGAAAGAACCAACTGGAACAAATAGAGGTTTTACCACCACTGCAATCTGTCTGTTCTAGTCAGTGCGAGTGATGAATCTTAAATAGCAAGGAGGGGACCAAATTATCCCATCAGGTCCCCAGCCTGTGCTGCCCTGAGAGGTGGGCCCGACCCCAGGAGTCAAGCTCTGGATGACGGAGGAGGGGAAAGGCTTGATTTGATCCCAGAAAGACTTTCTTTCCCTATTAACTGGTTTAAGATAGATTGGATTTTTCCCAGCGACTTTCCCTTGAGTTCCAATGCTGGCGAGGAAACAACCAATTCAGCAGAAGTGTCAGTGAAAACAGTGTGCAGCCATACGGGAGACACCCCAGGACAGCCTGACAATCAGACGAAGCTGAAATAAGAGCAGCTGAAATTGAGAAAAGGCTTTTGTCTGTCTCGAATTATTTCTGCTGTGCCATTTCCCTCCCTCTGGTCATGGTCTGGGTGCTGAGGCCTTTCAAGCTAGAGGCTGTTCTGGGCATAGCCTAAAGCTCGTCTCTTCACCCTGGTCCACCTTTACGATGACCCTTAAGTTAAACTGGCATTTGGTAGTTGTTTGGAAACTGTGCCTTGGGGAGAGGGCTTGTGGCGGTGAGCAGGGAGCGGACTGCCGCAGCGGATCACGCTTCATAACCATTCTGGCAGCCCTCGGACAGTGGAAGCTCATGTCGTGATGTATTTGAGTGCCTTTCTGGGGACTAGGTCAGCCCCCTAACGTGACTGTGAGTTAAAACTCAGCTTGGCAGTGACTCTAAAGCACCATCAAAATGGCCCGAGGGGCTTTTACGAGTACCCCTGCCCAGCTCCCATCTCTGGATGTTCTGACTTCACTGGACGGGGATGGGACCCAATTCTCCAACTTTTTAAAAAGCTCCCTCCAGTATCATTCATGTGCACGTATTTCTAACGTGCAGCCAGGACACAGAACTGCCGAAAAGCAGGGGGGAAAAGGCTGATTAGAAAGACGGGGTATGCTCCGGTCTATGAGGCCATGTCTGCTGCTATTCAGAAAGGGTCCATGGATATCTCAGTGGCACTGGCTCTGCCATTTGATGAGATGCATTAGCCTCAGAGAGGCTGTGCTCTGGGCTTCTAGCAGAAATCCAGGCATGAAGCCATGAAGGCTGGTATTTGATACATACGTATGTATGTGTATATATATATATACACACACACATACATATACATACATTTTTATATGTGCATGTATATACAAATGTTATGTGTGTATATATATGTGTGTGTGTGTACGTATAGCCTGACATGCATGTGGCATGTATATCTGTAAATGGCTTAAAGCAATAGTTGAGTCCAATGATAATTCAAAGTTAAAGAGATCCTTCTGAAGGAATGCCATAGCAATCATTATAACAATAGCAGTCTTTCAAAAGCGTAATTCATCACCAATTTGGGCTCAAACTCTCTTTTAAAGGTGGCATTAAAGAGATCCTTCTAGATCTAAAATATGGTATTCAGTCAAAGCAAGGGAGGCTACCATTTTTAAATAGACACAATTTCTTCGATAAAGTAAAGGCTGTCCAAATGCTACGGAGAAGCCCTAAGGCAGGAGGCAAGATACTTTCCATCTCCAAGGTAAATAACGTCCTTGACAGAGTCTGAGTGGAAGAGGGGAGTGGTCCAGCTGGCAGTCTCCTGATATTCATTCTCGGCGTGGTGGACGAGGGTTTACAGAAGCGAGGACATAATTAGCTTTCATCACTTGTCATGACAGAATCCTCTGCTCGGTGGGACTAGCCTGATGGGAGAGATTATCAGACCCACCGCCATTCATAAATGGGCTGCATTATGCAACCCATGATAAAAAACGTTTGACATTTCATGAAGCCTACACCACGAAGGCACAGCACATGAATTATGATTTAAGTGGGGAAGCAGCCCCGTGGGAGGAGCGCAGTCTAGTCCCTGACAAGCAATTCGGGCTTTATGATTCTTCTGTGCTCCAGGTTTCAGTGGGCTGATAAATAGGATGTGATGAATGATTAATTTTGCTGCAGAGTATGCAGCTCCCTCTGAGGATTAGAACCGATACTGGGTATTTACTCAATATTCCCCCAAAGAGTATTTGCCTTTCAACGTAGTGGAGCCAGTACAATGGTTGATACTACGAGTTCTGTGTTCTGATCCCAAAATATCAAGTAAGTACTTTAAGCAATTGAGTATCCCTGGGTCTTACTTTTTATTACCTGTAAACAATAAAATTTAGGGAGTTTCCCTCGTGACTCAGCAGTTAACAAACCCAAATAGTATCTATGAGGATGTGGCTTCGATCCCTGGCCTTGATCAGTGGGTAAAGGATCCGGCATTGCTGTGAGCTGTAGTGTAGGTCGCAGACGCAGCTCAGATCTGGTGTTGCTGTGGCTGTGTTATAGGCAGGCAGCTGTATCTCCGATTCGACCCCTAATATGGAAGCTTCCATATGCCATGGGTGCAGCCCTAAAAAAAATAAATAAATGCACAAAGCGAAAAAATAAAATAAGATTTGATTCATTCATTTGTTCATTCAGGAAATAGTCACTGTTGCCCATTACACGCTAAGCACCTTCTAGGCTCTGAGGATGGCAAAATACTACGTGGAGCTTGTCCTCAAGCAGTGCACAGCCTGGGCAGCCGCAGAAGGAAGGCTGGGCCCTTCAGAAGGGCAGAGATATGCTCAAAGTACAAAAGAAATGACTGACTTGGGGAGTGGAGATGGACTCTCAGTACAGACTTCACAGAGCAAAAAATTCTAAGCAAGTTCATGAACCAGAGGCCCACATTAGTTTAAGATTCTGTGAACTTAAAATTGAAAATTAACTCACTCAATAAGAAATGGAGTTACATCATATATGTGTGTGTGTGTGTGTGTGTGTGTGTGTGTGTGTATAAATAAACTGGGTTACTTTGCTGTACAGCAGAAATTGGTAGAACATTGTAAATCAACTATAATAAATAAATTAAAAAATGAAAGCAAACTTATAGTTACCAAAGGGGAAAGGGGGGATAAATTAGGAGTTTGGGGTTAACAAATACACAGCACTGTACATAAAACAGATAAACAAATACCAACCGTATAGCATAGGGAACTATACTCAATATCTTGTAATAAGCCATAAGAGAAAAGAATCTCAGAGTTCCCGCTGTGGCACAGTGGGTTAAGGGTCTGGCCTCATCTCTGCAGGTGGCACAGGTTCAATCCCCGGCCCTGCAGAAAGTCTTAAAATTTCTAGAATAGCTAGAAACTATTCCAAAATTAGCAAATGTTTACTTGAAAAGTCATTTATTTTTGCTGCTATATTCCAATAAAGGGTAAAGTAATAACAAGAATTGACAGTTTATATAAAGCCCATTTTGACAACACCTCAAAGCTGCACTAGGCTGGCAAATACACAAGTTCTAACACCAGGAATAATATAATCACCTTTTGCTTGTTGATTACCACAGGCATATATAAAGAAACTTACTGTCAAGTCGTAGTTCATAGACTTTGCTCAGTCCTAAAAAATGGTATTTAGTCTATGCCTAACAATGATGAGGGTTTTTTTTTCCCTGTTTGGTCTTGAAATTAGTTAATTTTTCTAGGTAGCCCTTTAAACCTGGATGACAAAAGTAACAAAATAAGATAACATCACAGAGAAGTTAAGGAAGTTAATAATTTGATATAATTACAAAGACAATAGACAACATTAGATATTTAAAAGCTTACAAGGAAAGTTTGAATTGTGGTTTTTGGGGAAGGGGTTGTTTGTTTTGTTTTCTGCTTTGAAGGGCCTCACCCACAGCACATGGACGTTCTCAGGCTAGGGGTTGAATCGGAGTGGTAGCTGCCTGCCTACGCCACAGCAACACGGGATCCAAGCTGTGCCTGCGACCTACACTACAGCTCATGACAATGCCAGATCCTGACCCACTGAGCAAGGCCAGGGATTGAACCCTCATCCTCATGGACACTAGACAGATTCATTTTTGCTATGCCACAATGGGAACTCCAAATTGTGGTTTTTCAGCTGCCAGAAGAATCACGAACAGCAGTTTTGAATTTAGGGTTAATTCCAATTTATATTTCCCCTTGAAACGTCACTGCAGTTCTGAGACCTTTTTTTGAACTCCAGGCACGTGAACTGAGAGAACTGGGTGCCACGGAAGAGCCCATTGAACATTTTGCAAGTTCTTGTCCTTTGCACCCTACTGAAGCTTGACTGCCTCTAAGATTAATTTTTATTTCCATTCAGTTTGAAACACTACAGTTCTTCAGCAGAGTCTCAGTATAGTGGCAAACCACTGTGATTCACCTTGGTCCGTTTCATCTCTAAGCTACTTGAAGTTGCCAAAAAAGAAGGCTAAGGATTTTAGAACAGCAAAGATAAAATTGTATATTATCTATTAATTATATATTATCATAAAATTATATTATCATGTAAAATTATATGAACATTAGATTTATTTGTCATTTTCAGCAAAACACGATGTTTAACTGGTTTCATGGAGTGTTACGGACTTTGGAATATTGTAAGTAACTAAATGCTGTTGAGGACTAATTCCTTTTGTGACAGAGAAGTAAAAGTAGGGGAAATTCAGGCACAAATGTAATCTTTCCCCATGAGCTTTAACTCACTTCCTTTCAACATTAAAAATGGATCGCATTCAGTGGGCATCAGTATTTAAAATACTATTAAAATGAATTTGCAGGTACTGGGTTATCACCTCTAACACTCACCGCTCTCTAGATGGAGGTGAAACCATGGAGGCTTAGGGTAAAATTAACTCTTATAAGCAAGAGTTCAATACAGTAAATTTTAACTGAGATCCTACTATTAGGAAAACAAAGCCAGGACATAATCCCTAACCCCTTGTTACTTACAGTCTGATTAGAGGATAATATAAATTTATAAACAATAATCAAAAGGAGTAAATAAAGAGCAGAAATAAAGTGTAAAGATAAATACCATGAGGGGTGCTAAGTACATAGGTTCAAAGGTAAGAAAATGCACCTTTTTGAGAACATCAGAAAACTTTATGGATGGAGTTCCCCTTGTGGCTCAGCAGTAATGAGCCCGACTAGTATCCGTAAGGACGCAGGTTTGATCCCTGGCCTCACTCAGTGGGCTGAGGATCTGGCATAGCTGTGAGCTGTGGTGTTTGCAGCCCTGGCTCAGAGCTGGTGTTGCTGTGGCTGAGGCGTAGGCTGGCAGCTGCACCTCTGATTTGAAGCCTAGCCTGGGAACTTCCATATACCTTGGGTGTGGCCTTAAAAAGACGAGAGAGAGAGAGAGAAGGAAAGAAAGAGGGAAGGAAGGAAGGAAGGAAGGAAGGAAGGAAAAGAAAAAAGAAGGGAAGAGAAAGAGAGAAAGAGAAAGAAAGAAAGAAAGGGAAGAAGGAAAGAAAGAGAAAGAAAGCAAGCAAGCAAGAAAGAGACTTCGCAGAAAAGACAGAGATGTAGAGATGGAAAGAATGTCCTCAAGAAGAAGAAAGGAATTTCGGGGGACAGTAAAAATAAGGAAGGAAAAAAATATATATAGTGCACACAGAGAAAACATCTAGATTTTACTGCAGAAGAGTTACGTGTGTGAGACAAATGATTAAGAGAGTGTGTTAAGATTTTTGAATCTCATTCTGTAGGCATTAGGGAGACATCAAAATCGTACAAGCAGAACGAGCCATGGGCCAAGTTACGACAGTGAGTTGCAACAATAAGTAGGGATAACTGGTATGTTGCGTAGCAAGTTGAGGAGACCAGTTCCAGCACAATTCCAGTAGTTCAGGTGAGGAGTAAATAATTCAACCCAATCCTTCATCCAAGACTGTGGTGAGATCTGTTGAAGAATCGCCTTGCCTGCACACAGTCACCAGACCTCACGCCATGGAAATGAGTTTTTCTAGAACATCAGAGCGCAAAGTCAACGTGCTTTAACACCTGCAGAAACAGAATGAGGCAAGGCCCGTCATCACATCATCACAGTTCACTGTCATAATATTGAAAATAGCAAGGAAGCTGACCGCACGTAATCCGGCTTCACAGTGAAGAGGAACTTTTATTTATTTATTTATTTATTTATTTAATTTTATTTTTTGTCTTTTTGCCTTATCTAGAGCCGCACCCGCGGCATATGGAGGTTCCCAGGCTAGGGGTCTAACAGGAGCTGTAGCCGCCGGCCTTCGCCACAGCCACAGCCACGCGGGATCCCAGCCGCATCTGCAACCTACACCCCAGCTCACGGCAACGCTGGATCCCTGACCCATTGAGTGAGGCGAGGAATCGAACCCACAACCTCATGGTTCCTAGTCGGATTCGTTAACCACTGAGTCACGATGGGAACTCCCGAAGAGGTACTTTTGACATCTCCCTCCATTATGCTAGACTCGGGGTAGAAGCATCACATGCCTGGAGTGGCCAAGGCAGGCTGATCCTTAACGGCAGCTGAGACCAAACACGCTGGTCTTAACTCTTAACCCTATGTTTATGCTCTCGGCCTTTTTAAAAATTGTGGTCTATCTAGAAGGTGATGCAGACTTGGGATCCTCCTCATGGTCCAGGGCTGGCTCCTCCTGCTGACACAAGTGCCTTTCTCCAGCAAACAGTCTGAATCTAAATAGGAGAAAATAAGGTGTCGTCCAGGGTTTATCACAGGGGAGCCTCCGGGCGTTACCGAAGACACTCAATTAGGAGGTGTCACTCCCAGGTGTGACAGTGACAGGAATTAAACCCTAAGCAAGTGCAACCCGGGCACTTCCATTCCCGGTGACTAATTTGGTCACCTCCACGGGCAGGGTTCGGCTGGCCACTGCGGGTGAAAGCATTTGATTGAGCACAGATCAAAGATCTCCCCAGAGCCCAGCGACCTTGCTCAGCAACGATGCCGCATCTTTTCGGCGCCAGCTTTTGCTCAGCAAAGCACGGCTATTTTCCATTAACCTCTGAATTTGTCCATTTCCTTTCCGTGCTTGCTCACCTCTCTTGAATCCCTCAGCGAAATGCCCATCGCTTCTCCCATCTGCCTACTTGTCACACGGACTGTGTGGACCAAGTCCCCGAGTAACTGCCTTCTGCATCAAATCTACAGGGTGCTTGCGTTTTAAACTGAGTTCCTGGAATCCTGACTTCACAAAAAGAACTCTAAATATAATTTAAAAGGGGACGGGGAGGGAGTGGGATGGACTGGGAATTTGGAATTAATAGATGCAAACTATTGCATTTGGAATGGATAAGCAATGAGATCCTGCTGTATAGCACTGGGAGCTGTATCTAGTCACTTGTGATGGAGCTTGACAGAGAAAAAGAATGTATATATATGTGTGTGTGTGTGCGAGTGTGTGTGTGTGAGTGGGTCACTTAGCTGTATAGTAGAAAACTGACAGAACACTGTAAACAAAATATAAGAGAAAAAAATAAAAGTCATTATTTAAAAAATTGCCTAGAGGAACTGAAAGAAAACTCTTACCTTTCACAATCTTACTGACTGAATATCTGCAGAATATCTGTGTCGAGTTGGATCAAGTCACTCTGAACACATTTACTATATGCCTCAAGCATCTGATGCTGTGCCAGGCACCAGGACAAGGACAGGTCACCATCCCTGGAGAAAGAGGGAAGGCAGCTATAGAACAAGTTTTGGAGTCTGACAGACTTGGGCTTACATCCCACCTCGAACTTTCTCTGTAGTTTTAATAGCATACTTATTGTTTCTGAGCCTCAGTTTCTGCCTCTGCAAAATGGGAATAATAATACCTCATAGGGTTCATGATAGTATCAGAGAAATGCTTAGTTTTGTTTGTGCAAATAGGAAGGCTGCCCAAATGTTAGCTGCTTGTTGATGCAGGGTTTTACATTGTCTTGTCTGGGCTGGGCGTGGTTGAGGTTTGTTTTGTTTTGTTCTAGAAAATCACTGTCTAGGGGAGAGGACCAAATTAAACCAATCATTATAAGATCATGTCCAGACAGTTACCACGGACCTCTCTCCTTTTTCGGTAAATATTTAATGATCTCTAACATCTTAAATTAAATACAAGAGGATCCCTTTTATCTTAATATCGTAAGGTATGGCTCACGTGTGTGGACATATATAGTAACAGAGACCCTTAAACACAAGTTTATTCTTAAGAAGAGGGGATGCTTCAAAGCAGAGTTTAGTTGCTGGCCAGCTATTAACACCACCCACAGCCAAAGCTGCCACGGCCAGGCTTTGTCAGTCTGGCTCAGTCTCCACTTCAGATAGGAAAGCACCAAGTGTGCTGTTTTGCTGGTGCGCTAAGCAGTGGTCATGCCTGATATTATTGCTCTACTGCCAGGAAATTGCCAACTCAAGACACTGGCACGCTATCGACCCATGTAACGTGCAGAATAAACCTGCAGGGTTCCTTCCAGAACCCGTAACAGCCAAATGGCCATTTGGAAAATGCATGATCGTTTTTACAACCTGGATTCTGGAGCACACCTGATCCACCGATGGCAAGCATAATCAGAGATCGCAGGAAAATTTTTAAATAAGATCGTGTTGATTTCGGTCCCTTTCGTTACTCTCATTAGCATGGGTCCCCTGTGCCATGTCACATCACCAAAGGCTCAAGTCAAGCAAAGAGTTGAGTTAAAAGACGGACCAAAGCCACGAGAGGCTCTTGAGAGGGCGATGGCCCATGGCCTCCCCTATCGCGAGGAACCCGCAGTATGCTAAGTGATTGCTGATTCTCCGGCTTCACCGGCAGGGACACTCTGCTGGTGGGATAAAGGCCAACCGAGGCGATCCTACAGGTGGCCCTTCTACTCCCAAACCATGCCCCACACCCACCCTGAAAGGCTTCCTTGGGGGCCTGCCCCAAACGTGCCGCAAGATCATAAAAATCTGGTTTAGCATAAAGAAAAAAGTGAAGGGAGTTGACCCTGTGCGCTGTCTGGATACTGAGTGCAGACTTCGGGGCGAGCAATGAGGGGGTTTCTATCTCAACTTAGATTAGAGTTCTCATCTACCCTCGATCTGAAAACTGTCCTGAGGGCATCAGGCCTCCCCGGTTTACCCCCGAGGGGTGTCAGGATCCGTCCTCTGTGCTTTCTGTTGCTCTCTGCTTTTATTTTCTCTTTCTGTGCCTTTGCCACTGACATTAATTAAGCTCCCTTTACTGTCTTTGTGTCTGATCTAGAGCCTTTCACACGTAGAAAATAACAAGTTGGAAAGAAAGCAGTTCAGTTGTAAAAGAGGAACTCTTTTACAGAATCTCTTAAGTCACATTATAAAAAGCTGAGACCCGGAGTTCCCGTCGTGGCGCAGTGGAAACGAATCCAACTAGGAACCATGAGGGTGCGGGTTCGATCCCTGGCCTCGCTCAGTGGGTTAAGGATCCGGCGTTGCCGTGAGCTGTGGTGTAGGTTGCAGACGCAGCTTGGATCTGGCGTGGCTGTGGCTGTGGTGTAGGCTGGCAGCTGTAGCTCTGATTAGACCCCTAGCCTGGGAACCTCCACATGCAGTGGGTGTGGCCATAAAATGACAAAAGACAAAAAAAAATAAAAATTAAAAAAAAAGGGTGAGACGCTTTAAACTGTCAAGTTGGATAGGATGAAATTTGGGTTAAACCGTCCCTCTGTGAGAGTTGGTGACCCCTCCACAGGCAGGCCCGTGCCCAGGGAAGTCTCTTCGAGGCTTCCTTTCTCTCTGATGGATGTTATATTTCAGCAGTTAAGCTGCTTTTTCGTTTTCTTTTCTTTTTTTTCTCCCTTTTTTGGGCCACACCCAAGGCACATGGAAGTTCCCAGGCTAGGGGTAGAACTGGAGCTGCAGTTGCGGGCCTACACCACAGCCACAGCAAGGCAGGATCCTAGCCACATCTTCGACCTACACTGCAGCTCATGGCAATGCCAGATCCTTAACCCACTGAGCGAGGCCAGGGACTGAGCCCACAACCTCATGGATACTAGTCAGGTTTGTAAGCTGCTAACAGGAACTCCAGTAGTTGAGCCGCTTGGAAAGTGGAGAACACAGGGGCTCTGAGACCCCCAAAGTCAGGTATGGCCCAAACAGAGCTTGATTTTAGGAACTAAAGAATAGAGAATCCATAATGTCAGTTCAGGAGCACATCCCAAGGGCAAAGCTTTAAAGGGGCATTTAATACTGATAACCTTGATCTTTCTCCCTCTCTCTCCTTTTTCTTTTTTTTTGGCCATGCCAGTGGCATGTGGAAGTTCCCGGGCCAGGGATCAAACCTGAGCTCAGCAGCAACCCTGGCTGCTGCTCCTTATCTGACTGCACCAACGGGGAACTCCTAACCTTGATTTTTTTTTTTTTTTTTTGCTTTTTAGGGCTACGCCTATAGCACATGGAAGTTCCCAGGCTAGGGGTCGAATCGGAGCTACAGCTGCTGGCCTACACCACAGGCACAGCAATGTGGGATCCAAGCCGTGTCTGCGACCTACACCACAGCTCACAGCAATGCCCAACCCTTAACCCACTGAGTGAGGCCAGGGATTGAACCTGCATCCTTGTGGATGCTAGTCAGATCCATTAACCACTGAGCCATGATGGGAACTCCCTATTTTGTTTTATTTTTTGATGTGACAGATCAAGTCACAAATGTTAGGGTCTCTTAAGTAGTGACACAGTCAGGGCACTCGAGGACTCCTGCAGCCTACAGACCCGTGTTTCCTCTCTGTCACATGCTTGGTGCTCTTGTCTCCCGGACACGAGAGCAGAATCCTCACTCCACCAGTTCTGCCGCCTACCTTCTAGGCGGTGACCCCAGTAGTAACCTGGCAGGATCTTCTGGGGCCTTCTGGGGACAGAGCCCTCCCCCATGCCCTCTGCGGTAGCTCCTCCCTGAAGTACCCAGATACGAGTGTCTGATTCACATTCCTGAGTTGTTTTTCAGACGCTGAAACCTCCACCGAATGGATGATGTTAACTGCATGATGGCCGTGAGTATGCATTGCAGTCCCCATGATCTTGGAAAGACAGCAGTGAGTGATGGCTGGGAGCGAGATCTTAATTCTGCTCAGGAATTGAACCTGGGCAGCCTGGGTGAAAAACCGAGAAGCCTGGCCACTAGACCAGCTAGAGGCTAGAAGCAGAATTGCTCTGATTCTTGCCCCCTGTGGGAAGCAAGAATGTTTCAAGGGGGCAAAGGCTGTGAAAACAGGTACAAAACTAATTGTTAGAAACACAGTACAACAGGTGGGAGAGCACACAGAGAACTAGTTTATTTAAGTGAGGAGCCAGGCAGTCGTACACACCCTAAAGAGCAGCGAGGGTGCAGGCATCCGCATAAGTGAGGAGCTTGCCAGAGAACTGATTTAAGTCACTTATATAGCACAGCTCTTCTGGGGCTTTGTTTACCTTTAGCCAATTATCTTGCTTTATTTCTCACATCTGACTGGACACAGGACCCTCCCCGATATGCATGCACATCTTTTGGCAAAGATGGGTTGTGGGACAGGATCAGGACTTATTATGGCCTGGCACCCGACTCCCACCCTTTCTGACCCCTCAGCCTTACTGCCCATGCGTAACTGGGGCGGTCTCCTTGATCGCAGGAGTGATTGCAGTGGTCGCCTTATCTTTCTACTCCAGCAGAGCTCAGCTCCTGCGATTAACTTTCTCACTGAAGTGTCAAAGAGAGGCAAGGCCCAACTTACTCAGCCTGACAAGTCCCAGCTGTTCCCAGCCCAAGGGGCCACCTACCTCCTCCCTCACCCCGACCTTCTGGTACCTAAACATTGATGAGGTCAGCCCCTGTGACCCCGCCCTGTGACCGCACCATCAGTCAGTCAGAGAACGGTGTACAAGCTGATCACGTACCCTGGGACACACCTCCCTCACCTTGACTTTAAAAATGCCATCATGAAAGCCATCTGGGGGTTCGAGTGAGCATTAGCTGCCTGGACTCCTTGCTTGGTGCCTGCAATAAACCCTGTCCTTTCCTTCACCACAGCCTGAGGTCAGTGGATGGGCTTCACTGCATGTGGGTGAGCTGACCCAAGGAACAACCAGCAAGTTCCCCTGGGAGTATTTACTGCACAGGTGATGTCCTTCAGGCACATAAATATTTCATTACCAGTCAGGACTGTGCTCCCAAAGCCCCAGGAAAGCTGCGAGGACCTGATCTGCTCTTCTCCACTCAAAGCCAAGACCTCCTTTTTCTAAGCCATCCTCAGAGGCTGGAGAAGACCTGCTCTCATTTTAACACCCCAGTCCCACAAGAGACACAAAATCTACAAGAGCAACAGTCTGACACAAAGATAAAAAAGTCCATCTCTTCAGAGCCCACATAAAAAAACCTCACTTTGCTGTGTGAATACCTGACCCAACAAGTAACTTGAGGATTTTTCCCCTTTCTATAAGGGCCGAATGATAGGGTTTGGAAGGTGACTTTAGTTAGAGGGGTTTCCAAACAGTGCTTTGGATAAGGATTGCCTGGGCGAGTTCCCGTTGTGGCTCAGTAACTAGTATCCATGAGGACACAGGTTCGATCCCTGGCCTTGCTCAGTGGGTTAAGGATCCAGCATTGCCATGAGCTGTGGTGTAAGTCACAGGTGTGGCTCGGATCCCACAGTGTTGCTGTGGCTGTGGTGTAGGCTGGCAGCTGCAGCTTGGATTTGACTTTGAGTTCCTAGGGACGGCCATATGCCACGGGTACAGCCCTCAAAAGCAAAAAAAAAAAAAAAAAGAATTCCCTGGGAAATGAGGTGAGACCCAGGAAAACACACACACACATACATACGTGCAGGCGTGCAAACATGCACACCTGCATATGAGGGAGGGGAAATGTATTCATTAAGTGACTGTAATTTCCGAGGTAGCCTCTTGCAGATTACATTTGCGAACCATTGCTTGTAATAAGATACAATCCTGTCTCTATGTGACTTTACTTGAGGAATGACAGAAGAGCAATAGTTAACAGAATAGGTAAGCAGTAAAATACTCACATTGATCAAAGAGAAGAGGGTTCGTGTATAGAAAGGAAAGCAGGTGATATGATTACAGATTGGAGGGTGTATATATCATAAAGGAAAGGTTCAAGTGTCTGCTCACACAATTTTCTCAAAGGATCATGGGAGTTCCTAGTTTTTTCCCCAATATGGTGCAAGCCAAATAATTTTTCCCAGCCATCACCAATAACCTCTTACCTTGTCTGGAGACAGAGAAATCTTCCATGTTCATTTTTTCTAGAACTCAGGGGTTTAAAAAGAATACCTGAATTCTAGGAACCATTGAAATTTTCTTTCATCTCCCCCAAGGTGATAGTTTCTCAACTGCCAATTTAACCCAAAAGTCTCACCAAGCCATCAAGTGCTGGTGCCAGCCCTCAGGGAGTTCTCCAATTCCAAAAGGCAAGAAAAATTCTATACTAACCACTAGTAATATGAATTAGTACTTGCTTCTTTAAAATGAATAGCTTAAAATAACCTAAGCCCTCCTAGTAAGCACTGGACAGGTTTGGAACCAAAATATTCAAGAAGCATTTTAAAAAATAATGAGGAGCTCCCTAGAGGCTAAGCAGTTTAAGGATCTGGCATTATCATTTCTGTGGCTCCAGTTACTGCTATGGCATGGGTTTGATCCCTGGCCAGGAAATTTCACTTGCTGTGGATGCAGCCAAAAACAAACAAATAAACAAATAAACAAGCATAGACCTTAAAAATGCAGCCAGCCTATATGGTAGCAGTGAGGAGTGGTCAAAAAAGTATATATATGTATATATATTTTTTATACATACCACCCTCATCAAGGAGCTAGTAATGAATTTTTAGTGAGGCCCATATATAAGTGATTTATAAGGAATTAAAAATAACCATATGTTTTGTATGTATCCTTTAATACATTAAATGCCTGTCATTATCAGCAGAGCTTCAAAGTGCCTCTTCGGTTAAGACAAGCACTATGTTACTGAGTCCAGGCTCATATTGCTCACCGCACAACAGGCCCTAAGTGGAGAGGTGAGGTATTGAGACAAGGAATAGTGACTTGGTTTAGGAAGCCAGCAGACAGAGAAGATGGTGGACTAGTGTCCCAAAGAACCATCTGGAGTTAGAATTCAGGCTTCTTTTACAGCAAAAGGGGAGGCAGTGTGGCTCACTGTTGCAAGCTTCTTGGTGTCAGAATCCTTTGCTCCTGCAGCTGTCCACATGGATCTTGTCAAAATGTTCTTATAAAGCTCCAATGAGACAAACTGTTACTCTCTGTCCTGCAACTTCCTATCTCCAGATGAGTGGAAAAGTGTTATACCTTTAAATATTAGAGCCTTGAGAATGGGCTACCCTGTATATTTCAGGCTACAGGCAACATTCTTGTAGCAAAAGCAAAGGAATACAAAAGTTAAAGTATAAGACACAGATCCACTGTGGAATCAGATTCACTCTTCCCTGTTACAACCACACACTACTTGATAAAAAGCTTGCTTTTTAAGCTGGTTTGCTAAGGGACAACAGTAGAGGTCTTCCTCACTTGAAGACATACTGCTAGGGAATTGAAACTCCAATCGGTTTTAGAAAATCAAATAGAAACATGAAAGTGCTTTTCATTGTACATTTTACAGGTGCCATCAATGGCTAGTTTGCTATGTTAACACTTTCTTCCCCACTTTCTTTAGTCTGGTTCTTTCTCCTTCTTCTCCTTCTCTTTCTTCTCCTCCTTCTCCTCCTTCTCCTCCTTCTCCTTCTCCTCCTCCTCCTTCCTCCTCTTCTCCTTCTTCCCCTTCTTCTTCTCCTTCTTCTTTTTCAGGGTTGTGGGTGAAAGGCATGTGGAAGTTCCCAGGCTAGGGGTCTAATCCGCGCTACAGCTGCCAGCCACAGCCACAGCAACACCAGACCTGACCTCCACCACAGTTCACAGCTACTCCAGATCATTAACCCACTGAGTGGAACCAGGGATTGAAACTGAATCCTCGTGGATACTAGTCGGGTTTGTTTCTGCTGAGCCACAGTAGGAACTCCCTTTGTCTGGTTCTTTAAACTGAGTAAATAGAGAAGTATGAGAGTAAAGCTGAAACCAATAATTTCATGATGTGCAAAGGCTAGAGAAGATAAAGATGTCGGGGAAGATGTGAATCAAAGAACTGAAGGATGGGGCAAGCAGTAGAACACACAACACAGGAACAGGCCTGCCTAGGCCACCTTCTCTGTGCGCACTGTCCGAGGGCAGCTCGCCTTAGACCAGAGACTCTGGGGAACCTCCTAGGCCCACCAGCAGTGAGGCAGGGAGGGTGTCCCCATGGGTCAACCTCAGAGTCCCTGTCACCCCTTCTCCACCCCAAAACCAAGTTCATTTCTGAGCCTCTGCCTCTTGCTAGGCTTAGAATCCTGTTCCCTCATAAAACCTTTTTTTTTTTTTTTCTCCAGTGTGTTTAGCCTCTTGTGCCCTCTTATGTGTTAAGGATTATTGATTTGACATTAATCAAAAGAAATTTCGGGAAGCAAAAAAAGAGCATTAACAGAAGACACACACTTACGTAAGTGGCCCCAGAACGCCTCCTCCTGTTCAGCTCATAAGCTCTTCTCACCTACAATCTAAAATAATATATTTATAAAAATAATAGCAATGAGTCTAGTTGTAATTGTTTGCAGTCATGGCCAGACAGTGAAAACAAAGAGAGAGGCATATTCACCTGATTTTTTTGAAGAAAAAAAATTGAAGCAGGTGGAATTTACAATGGAATAAGTGGTGGTTCACCTTTTGTTTATCCACAATCATGGTCATGCACTGAGAGCCACTGTAGTTAATAGACTATATTCTTGGCCTTTCAGTAGGAACCCATTAGCATTGGCTTGTTTCTCAGTCTTGCAGGGTAAAGAAATTATAGTGAAAACAGCATTTGTACGTAAAATATTGGAACCTAAATCTATTTCCCTAAGAACAAAAGATGCAGACACTGTGCTTTTTCTTTTCTTTTTCTTTTTATTATATTTGATTTACAATGTTCTGTTAATTACCACTGTACAGCAAACTGTCCCAGTTATACAAACATATACATTCTTTTTCGTATTATCCTCTACCATGTTCCATCACAAGTGATTAGATACAGTTCCCTGTGCTATACAACAGGATCTCATTGCTTATCCACTCCACATGTAACAGTTTGCATCAACTAACCCCAAAATCCCAGTTCATCTCACCCCCTCCCCCTCCCCCTTGGCAACCACAAGTCTGTTCTCTATGTCCATGAGTTTGTTTCTGTTCTATAATAGGTTCACTTGTGCCATATTTTAGAGCTCACATATAAGTGATGTCACATACTATTTGTCTTTCTCTTTCTGATTTACTTCACATAGTATTAGAATCTCTAGTTCTATCCATATAGCTGCAAAGGACATTATTTTGTTCCTTTTCATGGCTGAGTAGTATTCCATTGTGTATATGTACCACATCCTCTTAATCCATTCATCTGTTGATAGACATTTAGATTGTTTCCATGGCTTGGCCATTGTGAATAGTGCTGCAATGAACACAGGAGTGCGTATATCTTTTTCAATGACAGTTTTGTCTGGATATATACCCAGGAGTGGGATTACTGGATCATATGATAATTCCATATTTAGTTTTCTGAGGTACCTTCATATTGTTTTCCATAGTGGTTGTACCAACTTGCATTCCCATCATCAGTGTAGGAGGGGTTCCCTTTTCTCCACACCCTCTCCAGCCTTTGTTATTTGTAGACTTATTAATGATGGCCATTCTGACTGGTGTGAGGTGGTACCTCATAGTAGTTTTGATTTGCATTTCTCTACTAATTAGAGATGTTGAGCATTTTTTCATGTTCATGTTGGCCATCCACGTATCTTCTCTGGAAAATGTCTACTCAGGTCTTCTGCCCATTTTTCAATTGGATTGTTTGGGTTTTTTGCTATTGAATTGTATGAGTTGTTTGTGTATTTGGGAAATTAAGCCCTTTTTGGTTGCATTATTTGCAACTATTTTCTCCCATTCCCTAAGTTGTCTTTTTGTTTGCTTATGGTTTCCTTTGCTGGGCAAAACCTTCTGATTAGGTCCCATTGGTTTATTATCATTTTTTTATTTCTATTGCCTTGGGAGACTGACCTAAGAAAAGACTTGTATGGTTGATGTCAGAGAGTATTTTGCCTATGTTCTCTTCTAGGAGTTTTACGGTGTCTTATCTTATGTTTAAGTCTTTAAGCCATTTTGAGTTTATTTTTGTGCATGGTGTGAGGGTGTGTTCCAGTGTCATTGATTTACATGAAGCTATCCAGTTTTCACAGCACCACTTGCTGACGAGACTGTTATTTTTCCATTTTATATTCTTACCTCCTTTGTCAAAGATTAATTGACCACGGGTGTCTGGGTTTATTTCTAGGTTCTCTAGTCAGTTCCATTGGTCTGTATGTCTATTTTTGTACCAATACCACATTGTCTTGATTACTGTAGCACTGTAATATTGTCTGAAGTCTGGGAGAGTTATGCCTCCTGCCTATTTTTTTCTCTCAGGATTCCTTGGGAAATTCTAGGTCTTTTATTATGGTTACATATAAATTTTTGGATTTTTTTTGTTCTAGTTCTGTGAAAAATATGGGTAATTCAGTGGGGATTGCACTAAATTTGTAGATTGTTTTGAGTAATATGGCCATTTTAACAATGTTAATTCTTCCAATTCAGAAGCATGGAATAGCTTTCCATTTCTCTGAATATTCTTTAATTTCCACAATTAACGTTTTATAGTTCTCAGTATATAAGTTTTTCACCTCCTTGGTCAGGTATATTCCTCGGGATTTAATTTTTGGAGTGCAATTTTAAAAGTTATTATATTTTTATATTGATTTTCTAATATTTCATTGTTGCTATTCAGAAATGCAACCAAATTCTGAATGTTAATCTAGTATCCTGCTACTTTGCTGAATTTGTTGGTCAGTTTGAGTATTTTTTGTGTGGAGTCCTTAGGGTTTTCTAATCATAGTATCATGTCATCTGCATAGAGTGACAATTTTACCTCTTCTCTTCCAATTTGGACACATTTTATTTCCTTTGTTGTATGATTGCTATGGCTAGGACTTCCAGTACTATGTTGAATAACAGTGGTAGGAGTGGGCACTTTGTCTTATTCCAGATTTCAGTGGGAAGGCTTTCAGATTTTTTCCATTGAGTACTATTTTGGCTGTGGGTTTGTCATAAATGGCTTTTATTACATTAAGCATGTTCCCACTTTGGTAAATTTGTATCATGAATGGATATTGGATTTTTGTCAAATGCTTTTTCTGCATCTACTGAGAAGGTCATGTGGTTTTTTACTTTTCTTTTGTTAATATGGTGTATGACAATAGATGTACATATGTTGAATCATCCTTGTGAACTTGGGATGAATGATCTTTTTTATATGTTGTTGGATTCAGTTGGCTAAAATTTTGTTGAGAATTTTTGTGTCTGTATTCATTAAAAACATTGGCCTGTAATTTTCTTTTTTGGTGGTATCTTTGTCTGGTTTTGGTATTAGGGTTATGGTGCCTTCATAGAATGTCTTTGAGGTTATTCCTTCTTCAACATTTTGGAAAAGTTTAAGAAGGATGGGTGTAAGTTCTTCTTTGTCTATTTGGTAGAATTTGCCTGTGAAGCCATCTGGTCCTGGATTTTTGTTTGTAGGGAGTGTTTTTTATTACATATTCAATTTCATTTCTAGTGACAAGTCTATTCAAATGATTATTTCTTGATTCAGTTTTGGCTGGCTGTATGTCTCTAGAAAGTTGGCCATTTCTTCTAGCTTGCCAAATTTGTTGGCATATAGTATTCTCTTATTATTATTTTTTTTCTTTGTATTTCTGCAGTGTCCATTTAGATGTCTCCATGTAGTCAGCTTTTTCTCATTTATTTTCCCGTGGTTGATTTCTGGTTTCATGCCATTGTTGTTAGAGCAGATACTTGAAATAATTTCTATACTCTTATATTTGTTGAGGTTAGTTTTGTGCCCCACTATCTGGTCAATCCTTGAGAATGTTCCATGTGCACTTGAAAGGAATGTACATTCTTATTTTTGTTGGATGCAATGTCTTGAAAATATCAACTAAGTCTAACTGTTCTACTGTGTCATTTAAGGTCTCTGTCACCTTATTGAATTTCTGTCTAGAGGATCTATCCAGTGATGTCAGGGGTGTTAAAACCTTCTACTATTACTGTATTCCCATTAACTTCTCCTTTTACGTCTGTTAGTATTTGTTGTATGTATTTGGGTGCTCCTATATTAGGAACATATATATTGATGAGTGTAATATCCTCTTCTTGATTGGATCCTTTTATCATTAAATAGGGTCCTTCTTTGTCTTTCTTTATGGTGTTTGTTTTAAAGTTTGTTTTGTCTGATATGAGTATCACAATTCCTGTTTCCTGTCTTTTCCATATGCATGAAATATCTCTTTCCGTGCCTTCACTTTCAATTTATGTGTCCTCTGGCCTAAGGTGAGACTCTTGTAGGCATTTTTTTTTTCTTTTTTGACTCTTTAGGTCCTCACCTGTGGCATATGGAAGTTCTTATGCTTGGGGTCGAATTGGAGCTGAAGTTGCTGGTTTATGCCACTGCCATAGCAATGCAGGATCTGAGCTGTGTCTGAATTACACCACAACTTATAGGAATGCTGGATCCTTAACCTACTGAGTGAGGGCCAGGATTGAACCCACATCCTCATGGATCCTAGTTGGATTCATTAACACTGAGCCACAACAGAAACTGCAGCTTTTGTTTTTCTTAATCCACTCTGCCACTACATCGTTTGATTGGAGAATTCAGTCCATTAACATTTAAGGTAATTATTGATAGATATGTGTTTATTGCCATTTTAAACCTAGTTTTCCAATTAATTCTATGTTTCTCCCTTTTTCCTTTTTTTTTTTGAAGGGGGATGATTTTCTTTTACTTTTTGCTTGTTTCCTCTTCTATTTAGTTTTGTGAATGCACTGTTTAGTCCTGACTTTTGGTTGCCTTGTTTTTCAAGTATGTTAACCTCTTCCTATACCTGCTTATCTGCTTGCTTCAGCCTGAGAATCATATAGGCTCACACACAGACTAAAAACAAAAACAGATTTTCTTGCTTTCCTTCCTCACATTTTATGATTTTGATAGTGTTTTTTTACATCTTCGTGTTTATACTTTTGCTGTTCCTTTGCTTATTGTCATTTTTACAAATGCATATTTTTTCCTTTTAGATGTATATACTGGCTTATTTAAGTGATTGCTTTCCAATTGGGAGTTCCTCCATCACATATCTTCTACATGTCATATCATCCTATCCTATTTAAAGGAATACCTTTCAGTATTTCTTTTAGAATGGATTTAGTATTGCTGCTTTCTTTTAGTTTTTGTTGTTGTTGTTGTTGT
>PVHT021183709.1:259567-331702 GCA_004024745.2 Catagonus wagneri | reverse complement strand
AATTGTTGTTTGGCCTGGGGCTTCTCAGCGCTATTGGGAGGAACCAGATTTTTCCCAGAAATGGCCACCTCCAGAGAAATGCAGGCTGCTGAATGTCCTGGAGAGCTTCACCTCCAATGCCCTTCCCCCACAACCCAGCTCTTCTTTTAAAGAGATGCATGACAGCTCCCTTTAATCAATCTTGACATTCTGCGACTAGACTCAGCTAGCTGGAGTTACTCTGTCAGGCCTTAATAAATGGGATTATGGCTGAAAATCTATGCATTTTCTAATTTATGCCCTCAAGCTTAGTATTTAAAAGAAAGGAAGGAAATTGGGTTAGAATGTTTCAAAAGTTAATCACTTGTACCTCAGTCACATCATAAGTAGAAAGATATTTCCTCTGTTTAGAGATTATTAGGCTGGAGACAAAGAAAATGAAAAGTGGCTGTGAAAAGCTTAGCCTGGGTTTATGACAGCGGTGTGCTCTCTATTTAAAATAAGCTCTTGCCCGCGTCCTAGCAGTGACTTGTCAAAGGGGATGCATACATTACAAACAGAAAGATACTCTTCTAGAGGACTGGGGAACACCTTCGTTGCTCAGCAATTAATCTTGGGAAACAACTGAAAGTGCTGCTCTCACACGTGACTCCATATGTATGAATTTGGGTGGCGGGTAACTACCTGAACTTACAAATGCATATATAGTGATGCTGGCTCTCTTGTTCTGTTCTAAGTCTTACGGAAGGCTGAAGAGCATGACTGCAACCACCAGCTTTAAAATACTCAGTAGCGGGAGTTCCTATCATGGTTCAGCAAAACGAATCTGACTAGTATCCATGAGGACGTGGGTTCAGTCCCTGGCCTCACTCAGTGGGTTAAGGATCCGTCATTGCCGTGGCTGCCGAGTAGGTCACAGAGGAAGCTCAGATCCTGCCTTGCTGTGGCTGTGATATAGACAGGCAGCCGTAGCTCTAATTCGACTCCTTACCTAGGAACTTCCATATGCCATGAGTGTGGCCCTAAAAAGCAAAAAATAACATAAAATTAAATTTAATTAAAAAAAAAAAGAATACTCAGTAGCTTTGAAAGGAACAAGCCCAGGTCCTTCTGTCTGCGTATTTACTTATTTGGAGATGTTCGCCATGACATATGTCAGAATAAAGACAGCTTTCGCCACCAGAAATGCTAAAAATCACCAAGAAGGTGTAACTGAGCTTAGATAATCACTTTTGAAGTGTTAGGTGGGATGATTAGAAGAGAGACTTTCAAAGCTATCAAAATGGCAGTTCCAGCCTGGAGCAGCACGATGAAATCAGGCCGGAGAGGTGCTGCTGGCTCAGTGATGGCAGGAACAGATTAGGGTCCAGTCCCTACCCCCCAACACGTTATCTAAACATAAAGTTCTGAACTTTAACATAAAGTTAAACTCGTTATCTAAACATAAAGTTCTGAACTTTAACATAAAGTTAAACTCGTTATCTAAACATAAAGTTCCAAATGCAAGAAAAATGCAAAAATCAGGATATCGCCAGTGCTGTGTGAGGACTCATTCCTTGCCGATGAATTATGTCCAGACGATCATGATACCCTTTATGAAGAAACTGATTTCTCCTCCATAAAAAGAAGATTTGGATCCTTGTTGAAATCATTTAAAGGAAGGTTAATAACTATTCTATCAACTGTATTTAACAGCACTTTTCTGTACAACTATTCACAGTGAGTTTCCCTTTTGTAAAAGAATCATGTGTCTGTTCAAAATGTATAACAGTTTCCAGCTTCAACTACACCTGTTGAGGCCCTGTTTCTCAGAGGGTAGAGCAGGTGGCCTCGTCATAATGAGTCACTGCTACCCAGTAAGAATGATCAGTAAGTGTGCCTCTTCCAGCTATTTTTCAATAATATGGTTTTAGAGTCAATTATAAAATACAGTGAAAAGACTGATGAAGAATCAATGAAAATGTATTCTATAAAATAATGACAATTAGATTAGAACGCATTAAACTCAATCATACACATGCATGCACGGGTACACACACACGATATGTGGGATTCTAGTTTCTTAGACTGCAAGTTCTTTGATGGCATAGCCTCTGTCTTAATTCACCACCAACTCTCCATTCTGTGCTTTGTATCTACCAGGTATTAAATCATATCTTGGAGCATGTTAACTATCTGATCTCTAACAAATGGTGAAAACTCTTGGTTAGGCGTGACCAAATGAATGATTTTCTTCTAGATTAATCTGGGATCCTCCTTTTTTGATTTTGATAAATCTGTCTTGAGTGTCCTACATTTTCCCATAAAAATCCACATTATCATGTTGTCTATAATTGCCAAGTGCCAAGTGGTATTATTTAAAAACAAAAAAAACAGATTCAATAAAATCCCTATGAAAAGTCCAAAGGTATTTTTCAGAGAAGTGGAAAAACAACCTTAACATATATATGGAGCCACAAAGTCCCCAAATAGTAAAGACATCCAGAGAAAGAACAAAGCTGAAAACTGATTTCGAACTATATCACAAATCAGTGGTAACAAAAACTGTATGGTACTGACATAAAAAAAAAAAAAAAACCCACATACATCAATGGAACAGATTCAGGTCCATGAATAAACCCTCACATATAGATTCAGCTAATATTTGACAATGGAGCCAAGAAAACTCAGTGAGTGACCCATATTTCTCTTCAGTAAACTCAATAAATGATGCTAGGAAAACTGGATAATCACATGCAAAAGAATGAAACTGGACCTCTATCTTAAACCGCTGGCAAATATTAATTCACGACAGATTACAGAACTGAATGTAAGACAGACACTGCAAAAGTCTGGATAAGAGCATCGTGGAAAGTGGCCGAGACTGCCCAGTAGGAAGACCTTGCGCTCACCTCCTCCCACAGGAATACGAGAATCACAGCTACTTACAGAACAGCCGCTGATGAGAAAGACCAAGACTAGCAGAAAAGATCTACCACTAAAGATGTAAAGAAGCAACCACAACAAGATGAGTAGGAGGGTGGAGACGTGAGGTCACCAAGTGGGCCACCCACAAATGGAAGAATAATTACAACTGCAGAGGTTCTCCTCATGGAGGGAGGGATCTGCCTCCACGCTGGGCTCCCCTGCCTGAGGGTCCTTGTTGCAGATTTGAACCGCCAGAACATTTGGCTGTGAAGGCCAGCAGGGCTTACTCTCATGAGAGCCAGAGGGCTGTGGGAAATAGAGGCTCCACACTTAGAGGGTGCACGCAGAATCTCACTCATTCCAGGGCCCAGGGAAGAAGCAGTCATTTGAAAGGAGCCTGGGACAAATTCACGTTCTCATCTTGGAGAACCACCCAGACAACCAGGAGGCAAGCAGAGCTCACCCTGGAGACATAGAGGCTGGCAAAAGCATTCTGGGGGAGCTCATTCTGCCAGGAACACCCTGGTGCTGGCATGTGCCATTTTGTAATCCTCCCTCCAGCTTATTTGTGCCAGGAACTGGCCCCACCCACCAGCCTGTCAGCAACACTATTGAGATACCTCTGGCCAAGCTGGGCAGGGACCCAAGCCCAGTCACCAGTGGGCCAGCAACCTTAAGATCCCCTAAGCCCACAGCTGCTCTGAGATTCAGCCCTGTCCCCCAGGGGGCTCAGGATCCAGCCCTGTGCACTTGTGCACCAGCATTAGCCCTAAGACCACCAGGCCCTGTGGCCAGACACCTCCAGTTCCCACCCCACCCACCAGTGGGAAAGCACCAGCCCTGGGATACTCTGGACCCTGCCTTGTCGACCAGTAGGTGGACAACAGCCCCAGGACCACCACGGCACTCAGCCTACCACGTCAGGACCCAGTTCACCCTTCAGTAGGCTGGCTCCAGTCCCAGGATGCGCTGGGCTCCAGCCTTACGCACCTGCAGGCTAATACCAGTTCTGAAACAGCTTGGGCCATGAAGCCAGCTGCCCTGGGATCCAGCTCCACACATCAGTGGTTGACACCAGCTCCAGGACCACCAGAGCCCCGCAGGCTTCAGGCTGGCATTAGCCTCCTGGACCCCCGGGCCATAGCCACTCCCACCAAAAGGCCAACAACAGCTCTGAGACTCCTTGGGCCCCTCAGTCAGCTGCCCTGGGATTCGGCCCCACTCAACCACAGAACGACACCAGCTTGGAGACATACCGGACCCTGCAACCATCCACTTCAGGAGCCAGCCCTGCCCACCTCAGGCTGGATCTGGGAACCCAGCTCTTCTGAACACCCACCCCATAACCAAGCTCTGCCCGCCACTAAACCAGCATCAGACATGGGACATCTGGGGCTTTGAAACCAGCTGCCTCGTGACCCGGCCCCAACAACCAGGGGCTGGCAGCCTCTGCACAAGGCAGGACCTGGCAACCAACTGAGCAAGGGCCAGTTACACCTACCGGGTAACCACACAGTCAGCCCACCAAGAAAGATGGAGTCTCACATCACACATAGGGGGCACCCCTAGAGCACAGGATGATTTCATGTAACTCAACATCAAAAAAGAAACAACCTAATTTTAAAAGGGCAGGGGACCTGAAAAGATGGTTTCAAAAAAAGAGACATACAGATGGCCAACAAGCATCTGTTGGAAAGATGCTCAATATTGCAATCAGGGAAATACAAATGGAAAGGGAGGGAGGGATGGAGGGAGGGAGGGAGGAAGAAAGGAAAGAAGGAAGGAGGGAGGGAAAGAAGGAAGGGAGGGAGGAAAAAAAGCTGTAAAAAAATAAAAATCTACCTCTGCTAATTGTCCAAATGTCCAAATGCTCATTTCTAAAATTTGAGAAGCAAAAGGACTAAAGGCTCTCCATCTTTAAGAAAGTCCTTTGTGGAGTTCCCGTCATGGCGCAGTGGTTAACGAATCCGACTAGGAACCATGAGGTTGTGGGTTTGATCCCTGCCCTTGCTCAGTGGGTTAACGATCTGGCGTTGCTGTGAGCTGTGGTGTAGGTTGCAGACGCGGCTCGGATCCTGCGTTGCTGTGGCTGAGGCGCAGGCCAGTGGCTACAGCTCCGATTAGACCCCTAGCCTGGGAACCTCCACATGCCGCGGGTGCGGCCATAAAAAATGACAAAAAGGCAAAAAAAAAAAAGAAAAGAAAATCCTTTGTGTCATGTTATATCTCAGCTATCAACTGTGATTCCGTTGTGGAGACAAACACAAAACTGCTCCAGTTTGCTGCCAGGACACTGTTGATAGATCTGGTCCGACATCGCTGCTCCCTTTGGGTCTTCCGGTTGTGCTCCCCTGAGATTTAATCACACTCAACAACGAAAACTTGATGCTCCTCTCCTGCTTCCTTGGAGCTATAATTTTTATTTCCTTGTTATCAGCAGCGTTTATCTTTTCGAGCCCATCAAATTTAGTCGAAATGGTTTCTTTTTGCTCTTTGGGAAGTTCCAGGTTTCCTTTGTAATCAGGTCCTGGTTGCAAAGCAGCCGAAAGTCAGCATCCCTCTGAGCGCGCTTCTGCAACTGGTTTTATTACCTTTTCTCTCAGGCTGGGAATTCTTTCTGGGATCATATTTGTCCTCCACGTATGTGGTATTGGTGATAATTAGAGTGGATTAGGGGAACTGTTTACAAAATATTTTCTCCAAATGTGCCACTTTCATGCTTTTCAGCAGTTTTCTGGGACCTAGGGTTACAAAATTTAAGCACAGTGAAATCTCCTTTCACAGGCTTACCAACCACAGCCCTGAGTTGTCAGCCACCCTGGATGTGTCAGGCTCTTTGCACAAATTATAACTACTCATGACACATTTCTCCTGCAGGGGCACCCTTCCGTGTATTTTACAGGAAGACCGGGTCAACAACAGTAAATACTTGCCCAAGGCATCATTTATTTTTTGGAAGTAGATGAGTTTATTACTCATATTTCCTAGAATGATAAATAGCCAGCTTTAAGGGCTCACTCATGGAGGCCGAAGCAATACGCACTTATTAGTGACAATGGTTGAAACTGGGGGTGGGGGGTTCCTGTTTTAAGCGGGTATTGTTGAATTAAAACCAAAATGAGGAGGATTTTCAAAAACTCTGAGAGTCTTATTGAAGGGGTCCATGAAAAGAGAAACGAGGGTTTCTGGAAGGCCGTTGATCATAAGAGCAGCGAGGGGAGACAGAGCAGAAACTTGTATTTGCTTCTGGGTTTGCAGCCTTTTTTCTGGTGCATGTGCTCACCGGAATGGCTGGTGTCCATTCAAGTGAACTGCAGGCTGCCTGGCTGCACCAAGTGATTCCTGATGAAGCAATATCAGCACAGAGTGTGGGTAAATCTTCAGATCCTGGTCTGTTGTTTTATTAAAGCCCATCTCACTGTCACACAGCCCTGCCTATCTAGTTCCCAGCGAATGCTCCTCATCCTCTCCTTACTCCGCACTGTCGGTCACACGCATCTGAGCTGACCCCACACTGAAACCCGTATTCTAGGGCAGTGGCTTCCAATTTGAGTACATCAGAATTATTTGGAATGCAAATTTAAAAATGCAGATTTTTGAGCTCTTTTTTTTTTGCCTTTTTGCCTTTATGTAGAGCCGCACCTGTGGCATATGGAGGTTCCCAGGCTAGGGGTCCAATCAGAGCTACAGCTAATGGCCTACACCACAGCCACAGCAACGCGGGATCCGAGCCGCGTCTGCAACCTACACCACAGCTCATGGCAACGCCGGATCCTTAACCCACTGAGTGAGGCCAGGGATCGAACTCACAACCTCATGGTTCCTAGTCAGATTCGTTAACCACTGAGCCACAAAGGGAACTCCCGATTTTTGAGCTCTTGCTCCAGAAATTGACTCATATACCGGCATTTTAGCAAATGCATCATTTTATTATAACACAGGTGGTCTGAGAATCATTTGAGAAACACAGACTCTTTGCATTTATATCCCACTGGACCACACCTAGGCTTGCCTCTTATTAAAATACCTCCCCTGGAGTTCCTGTCATGGCTCAGCACCATGAGGACGCAGGTTTGATCCCTGGCATCGCTCAGTGGGTTAAGGATCTGGCGTTGCCGTGAGCTGTGGCGTAGGTCGCAAACGAGGCTCGGATCCTGAGTTGCTGTGGCTGTGGAGAAGGCTAGGGGCTGTAGCTCTGATTCGACCCCTAGCCTGGGATCCTCCATATGCTGCGCGTATGGCCCTAAAAAAGCAAATTAAGAAAAAAAAAATAAAACTATAATTCTAAAAATTTTTTTTAATTTTAAAAAAGCAAATAAATAAGTAAATATAAAATAAAATACCTCCCCTTTTCCATTAATTTAAACGATCGATTTTTGGACTTTGCTTAATTTTGTTTCTCACTTGGTGGAAGGCATACTTTACTTATTGAAATTGTAATGACATACCACAATGTGGATCAAAATCAAGATATTTATAGTAATATTTTTGCAACTCCATTATGCAGATCTAGAATATACAATTTCATTTCTAAAAATTCCTTGGTCTGTCTTCCCAGCTCTCTTGTCAATACTGGTTGTTTGTTCCATATTTGAGTTCGTCCAATCTAACAGAAACCTATGATTGCTGTCATTAGTCCGTGGAACAATCAATGACATTAATTAGCCACCCTTCTACTAGACTCTGTGAGGAGCAGCAAGAATGGAAAATCTAGATCTCTCCCCAGGAACACCAATTTAATCTAATAGGAGTAAATTTAAAAAGCAAAAACCGAAGCAAACAACAAAACCATATGTTGACATAACATCAAAAAAAAAAAAAAATGACAGAAGCACCTATCCGCAGGGTAGCTACAAATGTATGCGTACCTGCAATCAAGAACATTGCTAGTACAGGAACAGCAGTTCTGTTTTGTCTTCCACTTTTGTGCTTACTCTTTTTTAAATGTAACCTAATAATCATTTAGGACTATCCCTTAAAAACATTAAGTAAATTTGGAGTTTCCGTCATGGCTCAGTGGAAATGAATCTGACTAGCATCCATGAGCATGTAGTTTCAATCCCTGGCCTCACTCAGTGGGTTAAGGATCTAGTGTTGCCATGAGCTGCGGTGTATGTCACAGATACGGCTCAGATCTAGCACTGGTGTGGCTGTGGTATAGGCCAGCGACTACAGATCTGATTCAGCCCCTAGCCTGGGAACCTCCATATGCCATGGGTGTGGACATAAAAATACAAAAAAAAAAAAAATTAAGTAAGTTTGGATTGAGTAAACAATATTGTGGCCTAGAAGGTCCAAAATCATGTCCTTGCGATTTCTGCAAATCCCTAACCTTATTTCCTCAGGTTCCATCTCAGAGATGAAGCTCAGCCCCTTTCTTTTTTCCACAAGATACTGGATCACATGATTTTAGGAGTGTACTGTTTTTACTGAGCTCCCTCTCCTTTTGTGGCCAGTTGTATTTCAACCCACACCCACCAGCCTCCTCCTCCCCACTTCCCACAACCACTTGGGAACATAATATTCTTTATTCTCAAGGAGCTATTTACTACCGACACAAGACCAGCCTTTCTGAAATTCTATGAATACAATTTTCTCCATCTCGTTTTTGTCAGTAAGGCCATCAGCTGTACCCAGTAAATGGAAGGATGCTTTACAAAAAAAAAGGAAGGTTTTGAGGATAAAGCAAAAGAGTATTATTCAATAAATATTGATTATACATCCACAATCCTAATGAAAACAAGAAGCAATAGCAACTACATGATCAATTATGGCTTGTGCTCTTTTGAACAATCTGCTTCTATCTTAATATATATGTGACCTCTCAGCACATAAAATTGATGATACATTTGGGCTCTAAAGTTATGCAATTACTCAAAAGAGAGCCCCTTAGGACATTCACAGCCGATTTGCATTTAATTTATAGACTTATTTTGTATATTCATTTTACTATATATAGAGATAATCTATCCAGAAGTAAGAGGTAGAGAAGGCTGTTGTTCGGAGATGAGTTCACTCTGAAAAACATCTAAAACCAGGAGCCTAGGGAGTTCTCGTTGTGGCTCAGTGGTATTGAACTGACTAGTAGCCATGAGGATGCAAGTTCAGTTCCAGGCCTCGCTCAGTGGATTGGGGTTTCCGGCGTTTGCAGCTCAGATCCTGCATTGCTGCGGTTGTGGCATAGGGGGACATTTGCAGCTCTGATTCTAACCCTAGCCTGTGAACATGCAGCAGGTGCAGCCCTCAAAAGCCAAAATTAATTAACAAATAAATAAAACCAGGAGCCTAAGGGCAAGGTTGTCTAAAATGGAAAGTCTGAAGTTAGAGCCAGACTTGGCCTTCATTTCATGGGCCACAAGCCTTGCACAGAGTAGCCTCAGAACTGAACCTGGTCTCTGATGGCCAGGGGGGCTCCAAAAAAGGGGTGAGTTGTTCCATGAGATGGGTCTGTCAGTTGACCTTATGGTGTTCGTTCTGAATTGGTGAAATGTCAGATTTACATTTAGCATTTTCATTTTAAGAAAGCAATTTAATGTATAGTATATTTCAGAAGATGAAATAGTGTTTACGGTGAAAAACTTCTTGGAAAACAGTTACCTACAAAGGTTCCACCTTAGGAATTCTGAACAGAGGGGTGCTACGCACATAAAACAGGAATAGATACAGTTCGGGAGTCTCGCTGATGAATCAAGGAATAAAGTAGAAAATAGTAATCACAGCCTTACTGTGATGTCCTCTTCATCACCATCATTTATTTATTTGAATGTGGCTTTTTCACTCATAGGACATACTCGGAGTTCCCGTCATGGTGCTGAAGAAACGAATCCAACTAGGAACCATGAGGTTATGGGTTCAATCCCTGGCCTCGCTCACTGGGTGGGGAATCCGAGTTGCCATGAGCTGTGGTGTAGGTTGCAGACTTGGCACGGATCTGGCGTTGATGTGGCTGCGGTGTAGGCCGGTGGCTGTTGCTCCCATTCGACCCCTAGCCTGGGAACTTCCATAAGCCACGGGTGCAGTCCTAAAACAAAAAAGAAAATCCACTTGGAAATTTTCCCTCACCAGCAAGCATTCCCTGGCCGGCTTGTGTGTGGTCTTCTGGGCACAGACCCGCACCTGCAGGCTTACACCGTGGGCTTCATCAGGCCATGACGCATGCTCCCTGCGTTCTTCTGCTCTGTGGGACCCTGAGCTCCTTGTGAAAAGACTGTTTCTTCTTCACCCTCTGTCTTCCCCTCCCTGCCCTGTCCACAGGCAGGTGGCACTTCAATAAATAAGTATTAAATAAACAACGGTGGTACTAAAACCCAGCAATCATCATAAAAACTGAAAGTCTAGTGAGGAAAAGATATGAATAAACCATCCAAATGTGATGCGTTCTGCATATCCTGCCCCGGGTGTGTGTGGGTGTCATAGTCACAGGCTTCACAGACCACGCACGCAGGTGTGGATGGTGACAGATGTCACCCCAGGCTTGACGCATGCATCTGTCCACAGATGAAAGCCATGACAATCTGGGAAAATATTATAACTCCTACTCCCCAAACTGAGGCAGAGAAATAAAGAGGAAAAGAGAGAGAAAAACAGAAACAGAAGCAGACTGCTGAAAGGACCGAAGAGGTGGGGGGCAGGGAGGGGCGACCTGTAGGGGACAGCTCAGCACACAGACGCGCTAAACAAACATTTCTGAATCTATAAGAGAATAAATGAGAGGTGGTGGCTGAGCTAAACCTAGAGTTGGAAAAGCCGGGTCTAGTGACATGGGACATTGTGACTTGGACTACCAGGTCTCCCTTGGGCGTGGTTAACCTACCACGGAGCGATCCTCTTGATCCAGGGTCCGTCAAACCTCACGTTCAAGGCTACGGACTGTGATGGAAGGAAAGCACACCGTTTTCCAGGGGTTTCAGGAAACTCCCAGAAGGCGACTATAAATACCTGAGAGTTGATGGATGCCACTATAAATTCATAATCACCGCCTGGAACAAGCCCACGGTCCTGCCCAGGAGACTCTGGTTCCACTGGCTGGGTCCCCCTCCCGCAGTGGCGTTTTCAAGCCCTGCCCGCTCCTCATACCCCTGGTCCCCGAGTTGCCTCCGCCGTGGTCAGGTGACCGCGCCTCTGTTTCGCAGAGGAAACAGAGGCTTGCAGGTGGGACTTCTCGCCCCTTCCGCGCGTCAGATACGCACTCCCATCCAGGACAGCATCCGTCCCACTCTCTGTTGTCACCGGTCAGGGTCTCTCTCCCACCTTGTGTGGGAGCACAGCACACGTGTTCCCAGTCTCCCTTATGTGTTTAAAGTCTCCCTCGTAACTCAGCCTTTGCTCATTCGGCAGAGGTTCCCGAAGCCTTCCCGGACCGCGTTCCTCTCCAGCTCCCAAGCTTCTTTTCGCTTTTTTTCCCTTTGCCTGTCAAAATTCTTTAAAATGGGGACAGTTTCCTGTCCCTATTTCCTCATCCCAGCCCCTCCATCCACCCCAGTGGGCTTTGTACCTCTATCGCTCCCCAAAAATGGCACTTTCTGGAATTCCCCTCGTGGCTCAGTGGCTAACGAATCCTACTAGGAACCATGAGGTTGCGGGTTCGATCCCTGCCCTTGCTCAGTGGGTTAACGATCCGGCGTTGCCGTGAGCTGTGGTGTAGATCGCAGACGCGGCTCGGATCTGGTGTTGCTGTGGCTGTGGTGTAGGCCGGCAGCTGTAGCTCCGATTTGATCCCTAGCCTGGGAACCTCCATATGCCGTGGTCCTAAAAAAAAAAAATTGGTACTGCCTATAAAATACACGAAGTTTTTCAAAGCAAGTGGCTGCACTGTATAAGACTTTGTTTTCTTCCCCATGATCAGAAGGCATTTCCAAGAATGTTTCAGAAATGCCATTTAGCTTGTGTTTTTGTTCTTGTTCTTACAGTAGTGTATAATTAGGCACCATACGTTTGTGAATTCTCTGGGTTTATGAAAATGTTAACCAGTGGAGTTATATACGTATAATAAAGATGTGGCTGTTATCAGTTCTTGAGAACCTAAATGAACTATTTCAGGAAGTAAGAGCATTTTGATGGCCTGAATGGGCAGGAAAATCACATTTGCTTACTCTGGACCAAAGCCAGTGCATTACTTTGTATTCATGAATACATTAATCCCAGAGGCTGTGTGGGAAGGGAGAATGATAACTGCTGTATAGCATTTATGATGCCTTCCATGATTTTTCTGAGCAGAGAAGTACTTTTTCATTGGTCAGGCCTCACAGTGGTATTGTAAGATGAGTGAGTTCGTCTCCTTATCTTGACAGTGTATTTGAATCCACAGACAGAGAGGTGACATAAATGGCTTGCATCACTAGCAAGTGAGGGAGTGAGCCTCTGTCTGGGGTACCAGGCAGCTGCAATTTATTTGCGACTGCATCACGTGAGCTTCCCTGGCCACAGATGAGCTGTCATGTGGAGAGGTACAAAGTTAAAGACAATCTCAATACCTGCATGGGGAAAGATCCACATGCTGCCAAGCATGTGTCGTTAATTACCTCATCTTATATTCAGTACCCTGCAAATAAAGGCCAGTATGGCTTTCAGTTTTACCAGTGAGGAAAATGCAGCCCAGATAAGTAAGATGGTGCTAGGACTTGCCCCTGAAGGGGCTGTGGCCGTAATCTCACTCACTGGTTGTAGAAGTTGTAACTTAAACGGATTCTTTACACTGAAGATTGTGTATTTCTAAAGACATGATGCCAGCTCCACAGCGTGACTGTCAAAGAGATGGAATTGTTCTTTTCCGTATTGTGCACATTGAAAAATGAATTAAACCAGGTTTCCTAATCCTGATAATGAAAAGAGAGTTTTTTTCTCGTAGAGGCATAATATCATTTGTGTGTGTGGTTTTTTTTGGGAGGGGGATGTCTTTTAAGGGCCCCACCTCTAGCATATGGACGTTCCTAGGCTTAGGGTCAAATTGGAGCTGCGGCAACACAGGATCCAAGCCGTGTCTGTGCCCTACACCACAGCTCACAGCAAAGCCGGATCCTTAACCCTCTGAGCGAGGCCAGGGATTGAACCATCGTCCTCATGGATACTAGTGGGATCCATTACCACTGAGTCACAACAGGAACTCCCATAATATCATTTTTTTATATGTTAAGTGTAGAAAGGAAACAAGAGAAAACAAAATGATTTATGAAATGTATCAATTTTTTCAATATCCAAATGTATAATGAAGCAAAAGAAAACAAAGCTGTTTACAAAGTTTTTAATACAGTGCACCAAAAAAAAAATAACTAAAAATCTACTGTTTACTTTGCCTTATCTCTAAACATATATTCAGAGAGCCATTTTAACGTGTTTTGGATTTTTAAAGTGTGGTCAAAATTATAAAATATGAGGAGAAAATAAATGAATCAATTCATAAAACTGTAAAAAACATGTGTTCTAAAATACAGGATCCATCAGTCTAGTAAAAACATTTACTGAAAGAAAAGGAACTTTTGGAAAGACTCACATAGCCTAGAGGAGAGGATATTTTCCAGAAATGCAAAATATATGTTTCCACAAACATTCAGCAAAACAATAACAAACTTATTTTAAATACTCCAAAATTTTGCATTTTTAATTTAGGGACAAATCTATCCAGTGGGAAACATGTCTAATCTGTTCCAAATCATTAAAGTTTTTTTTTTCTTTTTCCCCTTTTTTTTGTCTTTTCTAGGGCCACACCCACGGCATATGGAGGTTCCCAGGCTAGGGGTCTAATTGGAGCTGTAGCCACTGGCCTACACCACAGCCACAGCAACACGGGATCCGAGCCGTGTCTGTGACCTACACCACAGCTCATGGCAACGCTGGATCCTTAGTCTACTGAGCGAGGCCAGGGATCGAACCCGCAACCTCATGGTTCCTAGTCAGATTCGTTAACCACTGCGCCACGGGGGGAACTCCCTATTTTTTTCTTCTTTCACTCTCAATTACAAACTGGTTGTGTGTATGATTACGTATTTGCAGAGGCAGGTCGATTGCCTTTTCCTTTCACTATTTAGTGTAACAGGCCAGTTGAAGATTTCCATCAGGTCTGTTCTCAAAGCTTCCAACTCCATTTAAATGAAAAACGGCAGGAAAATGTATAGTCCTTGGCACTGAAAATGTTTCACAGTCATCACCAGTCCAAATAAATGTTGGGCCAAATTGTTTAAAGGATGTAGTTACTTCTCCCATAAAGCAGAGTGGCAGCTGATAGAAATAGCTCCATTATTTACATCTCTCTCCTACACTGCTCTAGAAATAAGCAAGTACGAATAACACATTGTTTTGTTTACTTTTTTCTCCCCAGCTGAAGCTTTTGACCAGGTCTAGGTCTTCCACCCGAGGAATGAATTAATATCCCAAATCAATTAGTAGGTAAACCTTCAGCAACGTAATTGAAACGACAAGAGCAATGTCAGCAGATCAGTTACCAGAATCCCATGGTCGTTCCAGAGCTAAGAGTTTTCAAGGAGGAAAGAAAACTAACTCTAAATAAATAAAAGGAGCACTTAGAGGACAGAGGCAGAAAGGAGATAACAGAACAGGCAGGAGTAGATAAAGGTTATTGGAATGAAGAGGAGAGAGAAAGAGAAAATGTAATGGATCAGGACTGTGAAGAAAGCCATGAACCAAGTGGAGAAACGAGAATATATTATTGTTCTTCTCATTATGTAAGAGTGCTACCAAGAAACTACATTCCTGAGTCTGCGCCTAGCAGCAGTTTTAGTGTGCGAATTGTATACAGTGGTGATGCCTAGCAAGATTTACACACACACACACACACACACACACACAGAGTAATATGCACATACACACACACGCGCGCACACACATATACATACACACACAGACACAGACATACACACACACACACGTACACACACACGTACACACACACACACGTACACACACGTACACACACACACGTACGCAAACACACACACATACACACACACACACACACACACACACACAGGGCAGGCCTTGTTCAGGCAACATTCCCTAAAGAAGTCATTTACCTGTTACCTTAGTCTGGACATCAGAAACTTGACTACAGATAGTCTGTCTTTGTCCAGCAATTTCCATGTCTCTCCTTGATAAAAGCTGAAGGGGATGTTTCTAACCAGGGCCTGTAAAACCTATCAAGGGTGAGGGGTTCATGGAGTTACTTGAGGATGATGTTCCCCGTGGCCTGAGAGCCCCGCTCAGCTGGAGCCCAGACGGTGAAGTTGAGGGTGAAGTTCAGCTTGCCTTTCCTTTTCTATTTGCTGACAGACCCGCATGGCGACTGTTGCGAGCTTGGGTTGTTTCCCGTTATGCTGCCCTAACTGCTCGCACCCGCCTGGCAAGCTTCCTTCGCCCTGCTCTGCCACGCTCCTCCCTTTTGCCTTTGAAAGAAAGAAGGCAGCTGCAAGGTAAGGGTACTCAGAAAGTCCACCGCTGTTTTCCAACACCCTTCCTTTGATACAGAGTAGAGAATGGAGAGGTCATGTGTGAGGAGGATGCAGATGACAAGGTCCCACGCCAGCCACCCCTGTAATTAACAGGCAGTCCTCCTCCAGGTCTGATGGGAGCTTAAGAGTGGTCCAGCTCCATAGCCACTCAGAATGATGTTTTACAGCATTGAAGTTAGGGGGTTGGGTCCCTCTCTCTCTTTTTTGAGCTGTTTTCTTCTTCTTTTTTTTTTGTCTTTTTGCCTTATTTCTAGGGCCACCCGGCATATGGAGGTTCCCAGGCTAGGGGTCTAACAGGAACTGTAGACACCGGCCTTTGCCACAGCCACAGCAACGCGGGATCCGAGCCACGTCTGCAACCTACACCACAGCCACAGCAACGCCAGATCCTTAACCCACTGAGCGAGGCCAGGGATCGAACCCACAACCTCATGGTTCCTAGTCGGATTCGTTAACCACTGAGCCACGACGGGAACTCCTGTTTTCTTCTTTGAGCTATTATATCAAAGGACCAGGGAAAGTACACTGGACGGTTTCCAAATGGAAAATCCTCTGGCCCGCTCTACACACAGCTCCCAGTCTGAGCAGAGAGGAGCGTCTAAGCCTGCCTTGACTCTGCTCACGGAGGAGACCTGTCCCATCTACCCCCTCTGCTTCTCTTCTAGAGAGCCTTGGAGCAAACACACAAGCCGGGCAACTCAACCTCTGTGAGCAGAGTCAAGGCAGGCTTAGACGCTCCTCTCTGCTCAAACTGGGAGCTGTGTGTAGAGCGGGCCAGAGGATTTTCCATTTGGAAACCATCCAGTGTACTTTCCTTGGTCCTTTGATATAATAGCTCAGAGAAGAAAACAGGAGTTCCCGTCGTGGCTCAGTGGTTAACGAATCCAACAAGGAACGATGAGGTTGCAGGTTCGATCCCTGGCAACAGAACAAGAAAATCAGTGTAAAATAAGAAAGTGGAAGGAACCAAAACAAGCCACTACCTCCAAATGTGCCTGTGCTTGGAGGCGGAAAATCCATCATATGAGTTGTAAGATTATAGGTCAAGGAAGTTCCTGTGGTGGCTCAACAGTAACAAGCCCGACTAGTATCCACGATGGTGCGGGTTCTATCCCCGGCCTCGCTCAGTGGGTTAAGGATCTGGCGTTGCGGTGAACTGTGGTGTAGGTTGCAGATGCGGCTCAGATCTGGAATTGCTGTGGCTGTGGCATCAGCCAGGAGCTGCAGCTCTCATTCAGCACCTAGCCTGGGAACTTCCATGGGCTGCAGGTGGAGCCCCTAAAAAGACAAAAAAAAAAAAAAAATGTTACAGGTTAATTCCGTGTTGCCTTAAACACATGAATTTACCAATCGAGGGCCATTTGAGTGTCTTATGCATAACTGCCATCACTGTTTCCCTCAAATGACTCATTAGATGGTCCAGAAAGAGGACTCAAATTTTACACAGCATCTACTTTACTAGATGTTTATACACAATATTTCAGTTAATCTTCTTCTAACTGCCTTTCCATAGATGTAAAAAATTGTAATTAAAGAGATTAAGCCAATTGCTGAGGTCACACCTTTCCATCTGCTTGATTTACACAAAGGATTTCTTTTCATTTGGCTGTAAAAGCCCAATTATTTGGGGATTTGGAACCTCAACACTACACAGGAAGGCAGTAGAAATAAGTTATTACAGACAGTTTCATGTTTCTACAATAATTGTGCATGGAAACTAAGATGTGAAATTATATTTGGAGGAAATATATTTATGATTATTAATTGTAAATACTTTCACATTGATTGGAAATGTCAAAAGTGGTGTGATTAGAGAGAGGGGTAAATTAGGAGTTTGGGATTAATGTATACACACAACTAACATTTAAAATAGGTAAACAACATGGACCCACTGTATAGCACAGGGAACTCTACTCAATATCTTGTAATAACCTATAATGTAAAAGGTTTTTAAAAATAACATATATGTATATATATGTATAACTGAAAGACTTTGCTATAAACCTGAAACTAACACAGCATAGTAAATCAGCTACTCTTGAATTTTGAAAAAGGGATGGCAGTAGTAAAAATTCTTAAAAGTTGGGCATCTCTCAAAAAGACATCAATCAAAATATCAAAACTTTACCTCTTTAAGTGGGAAAGGTCATATTTCTCATTTATTATTCCCCTAATAGAATAAATTGACTTAATTCCCTCATTTTTTCATTAAGTTTTAGCTTACTAATAGTCCCTTACTGACAAAATGGGTATAATTTACTGTTTAATGGGAAAGAATAAAATATGTAAGTTTGTCTTCAGTAACAATATATTCTATTTAGTATTTGGGTGTCAACTCATTTTTTAGTAATACCTTCTCACAGACATTTAGAGCCTAACTCACCAAGTAACTCAGCTATGAGCGGGAAAAGTCATTTTCTCTTTGTCTAAGCCCTTCCTAACATGCATGGTGAATATGTTATCCTATTTTTTGGCCACTGCATGATAGTCCAGTAACATTTCAGCTTATTCTAAAAATAAAGAACAGGAGTTCCTGTCGTGGCTCAGTGAAAACGAATCTGACTAGCACCCCTGAGGACGCAGGTTCCATCCCCGGCCTTGCTCACTGCCTTAAGGATCCGCGTTGCCATGAGCTGTGGTGTAGGTTGCAGATGTGACCTTGTCGTTTCTGAGACTGTGGCATTGGCCAGTGTTTACAGCTCCGATTTGACCCCTAGCCTGGGAACAAATAAAGAGCATTTAGTGAGGATCACCGAGGTATTTCGAAAATGATCTGAAAGTGGTCTTGCTCCCTCCTAGAAGTCCTTGCATGGCTCACCCCGTCCTTTTGCTTTGGCCCAAACTCTCTCCTGATTATCACTGAGTCCTTAAAACTTGGTTGTGTTTCTTTTTATGTTTATGTTCTTTTTTTCAAAACTGTCTGACTTTGCCCATCTCTAAGTGCTTAAATTTGTAATTCTATGGAAACAAGCTGGACTGTTCATTCGACAGGCATTTTTTGCTTCTCTTCTCTCTATTATAGACCTAGGATACAGCTGTCGCTTATTTATTATTTATTTATTTGTTTTAGCCTGCATTCCTCCACTGGAATGTAAACCATATAAAGATGGGACCTTTAGGGAATTCCCGTTGTGGCTCAGTGGTAATGAACCTGACTAGGATCCATGAGGATGCAGGTTCGATCCCTGGCCTCGCTCAGTGGGTTAAGGATCCAGTGTTGCCGTGAGCTGGGGTGTAGGTCGCAGACGAGGCTCATATCTGGCGTGGTTGGGGCTGTGGTGTAGGCCAACAGCTACAGCTCGGATTCAACCCCTAGCCTGGGAACTTACATATGCCACTGGTGCAGTCCTAAAAAGCAATAAATAAATAAATAAATAAATAAAGGGACCTTTGGAGTTCTGTCGTGGCACAATGTGTTAAGGATCCAGCTTTGTCACTGCAGCAGGTTGGGTCACTGCTGTGGCATGGGTTCAGTCCCTGGTCCTGGGGCTTCCACAGGCTGCAGGCTCAGCCCAAAAAAAGGGGAGAAAGGAGACTTTCGTTGTTGTTCAAAGATGCATTCCCAGAACCTGTAAGAGTATCTGGCACAAAGTAGGCTCAATGAGTATTACTCTTTCTTTCTTTCTCTCTTTCTTTCTCTTTCTTTCTTTCTTTCTTTATTTATTTCTTGTTTTCTTTCTTCCTTTTTGTTTGTTTTTTTAGGGCCACACCCACAGCATAAGGAAGTTCCCAGGCTGGCAGCTGAATCAGAACTGCAGCTGCTGGTCTATGCCACAGCAACAGAGGATTCGAGCGGCATCTGCAACCTTCACACAGCTCACGGTGACACTACCCAATTCACATTAGGAATTCAGACAATAATGAGGCCAAGGTTGCCACTGAAATTAAACAAATGAAGGCTATATGCCAGCCCCACACTGATATCCTCTAACCACAAACTGCATGCAGCTGCTCACAAATTTAACACAGAAACAGAGCAGAGAAGACTGCTAAGAGAGCACACTTGGCATGTGTGAGTTGAATGATAAAGCATAAGATTGTGTTCTTGAAGTCTGCTATGTTTTCAAAGCCGCATGTATCGCTCCACCTCCCATCTCAATGCAGACCAAAAAACTGATTCTACCTGTTGCACTATGTCCCATCCAATCCAACAAATTTCCCCTCCCTTAGGATTTATGATTCTGTCTCCTGAAGTAACCAAGTTCAGGCTCCTGTTGTCACTCAGTAATGGTCTCTTCGCACAGCTCTCTCACCCCTTCATCAGTGACCCTCTTTTCTCAGCGTTCCTGTGTGGGAGCAAGGGTATGGGGCACTGCTGGGCAGGGGATGGACCTGGCCGCTCCCTGTTTGAATACACAGCTACTCCAAGGCTGAGGAACTCAATTCTGTTCTCCCAGAGGAATCTGGTGCCAGCCCTTCTGTGAGTGGTACTAGAGGGTCTAAGGTACCCAGCCGAGCCCTCCTTGAAGCCTGATGCTAACCATCCTAAAAAGACCCTCTTATGCCACCACCCTGTCCCCAGATCCAGAGTGGCAGCTTGCCATAGCCTCGGGCAGGTGGTCATTCAGAAAAGTCAAGACGTGTGTACCATCCCTGGAGGCAAGAGGTAAGGGAACAGGAAAAAAAAAATAATAAGAATGTGCCTTTGAATTTAGTAGCTAAGATATGTAGTTCTCAGCTGTGAGATGTCTCTGCTGGACATGCCTACTTAGCCTTGGACAAGGGACCAATCAACAGCCCTGTAGAAGGGAGAAGGAAAGCATCTGCACATCACATTTCATGTATCCAAATACCTACGTTAGGGCTGGAGAAGTCCTGTCTTCCTCAGAACACTCCCAGTAAATTCTGCTGCATATTGTTTACTTAGTGCCCACTATGTATCAAACGTTTAATAAAGTTTTATAAGTATTACCTCATTAAAACCTGAAGACAACCTGAGACGGATATCTTATGCCCATTTTACACATGAAACGGGCTCAGAGAAGCTTGGTACTAGAATATTCCCTGTCTTTCTCCCTCTTCCAGCTTATCTTTGCTCCCTTTTTTTTTTTTTTTTTTTTTTTTGGTGTTCTAGGGCCGCACTAGTGGCGTATGGAGGTTCCCAGGTTAGGGGCTGAATTGGAGCTACAGCTGCCAGCCTATGCCACAGCCACATCAGATCCTAGCCGAGTCTGCAACCTATACCACAGCTCACAGCAACACCGGATCCTTAATCCTCTAAGCGAGGCCAGGGATCGAACCTGCAACCTCATGGTTCCTAGTCGGATTAGTTTCTCCTGTGCCATGATGGGAACTCCCTCGCTCTTCTCAGTGTATTCCAAATGGTCTGTCCTGTATCAGATTGTGTTCTAATGTGCACACAGCATTTTACTGTAGTGTCACTAAATAGTGTCGCCAGGAGCTCATAACCAGCTGAGACAGGCGCCTCAAGCTGACCAATGTGAGACTTTAGGTCAAGGGTGTGTGGATTGTCGGCATCTGAGTATAGTCTGAAAACCTGTTTTGTTTCGACAGCCTGGTGGTTTGTTTTGGTATATTTAGGTGTTCAGAAAGGTTTGGATACTTGTCAGTTTGAAGTTTCTGCCCACCCCCTTCTGACTCACATGTCTGTTCCCTTTCTACCCTCTTCCTCACATAGATTTTGAACGTGTATGAGTCTGAGCCTCTGATTAAGATCAACCATAAATCCTTGGCAGCTAGTAGCACTTGGCATTCTCTACTTTAAAACCACTGCCCATTCCTACTGAGTAAACAGACTTTCATTTGGAAGAGAATAGAAGAAAAAAGAACACACAGAAGCTGTTCAAATAGAGGCTCGGGTTGGGAGAATTGAGACCTAAATCCAAAAATGCTTCTGAAACACAGGAAAAGCTGAGTAAAAGTGAAAAACACACCAACTGCCCAAGGTTAGGTCTGGATCCAAGTCACAAATGTCAAAAGAAAGCAGCACAGCTAACATAAAACCATCAGAAGTTGAATAGGGTGAGTGGAAAATGCACTGAATACACCCAACCCACTGAAGAGTGTGTTTCAGCCTCGCCCACCTTAGACATGCTCAGAACACCTACATTAGCCTATTGTTGGGCGCAATCACCCAACACAAAGCCTATTTTATAATAAAGTATGAGTGTCTCGTGTAGCTTATTGAATACTGTATCCAAAGTGAAGAACAGAATGGTGCTAAAGTGTATGGACTATTCCCATAAGGATCCCCCTCGTTACCCTTTTATAACCACCACCCTTCTGCCCCCTCTCCCACAGCTAATTCCTAGCAACCACTGGTCTGAGGCCCATCCCCATAATTTTGTCATTTCAAAAATTCTATATAAATGGAATCTTACAGTAAGTAACCTGGCAGATATTTTTTTTTCTCACTCAGCTTGAATCCGTGAAGATTCATCCACGTGGTTAGCTTCATTAATAATTTACTCCTTTTTACTGCTGAGTAATGTTCCTTGCTATGGATTACCACAGAATGTTTAACCATTTGCCCATTGAAGGATATCTAGGTTTTCTCCAGGTTTTGTATATTATGAATAAAGCTGCTATGAACACATACGTAAAAAATAAATAAATAAATAAATAAATAAATAAATAAAATGTATGGACTATTCCCATCATGATTGGGGTCTAACCAGGAGCTGTGCTCACTGCCGATGTACAGTATCCTGGGAGAGGACCTACCCTAGATCGTTAGCCCTGGAAAAGATCAAAATTCAAAACTCGAAATTTGAAGTACAGTTCCTACTGAATGCCAGTCACTTTCACACCATCGTAAAGTTGAAAAATCGTTAAGTCAAACTGTAAGTAGGAGGCTCTGCATTAATTTGAACTTACCTTCGTTTGGTGTAAGATGTAGGACATTCCGATATTCAAGCTCTCTCTCCATGAGTGCTCAGATTCACATACAAGGATGATTCAAATCTTCCAGGCAGATTAGACCAGGTGGAAGACGCATCCCCTGCCTAGAATTGGGGCGCAGCAACCTTGCTCACCAGTGATGCTTTGCTTAAACCTCTGACCGCTAGACGGAGACAACTCCCCGACGCTGTCTGTCTCTCAGCATGCAGTAGGGGGACCGTCCACAGCGGGATCCTTTGCTAAAATCTGGATTCCTGGTCACTCCTCTCCCACCCCCACCCCCACCCCCGCTGCAGGATTTCTCAACTGGAGTCTCAAAGTGAGATCTTGGAATCTACTTTCTTTTTTCTTTTTTTTTTAAGTAGTGAATTTCAATTACTGTTCAGAAGTTTTATGCATCAGAAAAGTACATAAATTAATGCCACCTGGGGGGAAGCATGGAAAGGAAGTAAAGCAAGCTTTGGACATGCTTTTTGGTCACTACTGAACTGCCTATTGTGTGTCTTTATTTTAAGCAAAGTGTAGTTGATTTACAATGTTGTGTTAATTTCTTCTGCACAGCCCAGCAACCCAGTCTCATATATATATATACACATATTCTTTTTCTCATATTATCTTCCATCATGTTCTATCCCAAGAAACTGGATATAGTTCCCTATGTTGTGCAGTAGGTCATCATTGCTTATCCCTTCTAAGCGTAATAGTTTTCATCTACTAACCCCAAATTCCCCGTCTCTCCAACTCCCTCATGCTCCCCCTTACCAACCACAAGTCTGTTCTCTATGACAGAATCAGACGCACAGATATGAGGAATCAGTTTTATAATGAACACCATCTTACACTTTTACGATCACTCACCCTGGGATTCCCTGCCTTAGACTCAAGCCACAGGTCCTTCTGCATCACTTCTTTTGATCTTGACCTTCCTGGAACTTTCAATCCTCCAGATTCCTCCTACCTAACTGAATACCAGACAGGATGCCTCCGGCTGCCTCTGTCCCATCATTGCCCAGCCTCCAGCATGACGAGGTGATCAGATTTTTACAATTGCTTCTATTCTGTGTTCTCTGGCCTGGTATTGAAATAACTGACTGCTCTGGTGTCATGAGCAATGCCTATGAGTCTAGAAGCTACAAAGTGGGACGCTTTAACTAGCTGGCTGTTTCCTATAAAACGGTGCAAGGAAACACTTTTCAAAGGAAAGTCACTTGACAAAAGAAACAGATCTGCCAGAGCCACTCAATAAATAGTTTTCCTACCCCCGGGAAACAAAATAAGCACAAAAACAACTTGGCTGGATTTTGTACCTGCCAACCTTTAAATCTTTATAAGAAGTAATTTTTTTATAGTTCATTCTGTTGTGTATTTGCAATCAATGAGCAAACCATTGCATTATGTGTGCCCAACTTTCCTATCAAGAACATAGAATAAATGAACTGTAAGACTCCTATGTATATATTGTTTTTAAATGGATTGAAAATATATGTAAATAATTCTGTCTCCTGAGCTTAGGCTGCATGCAAAGATGTTTAAGGGCGATCACAATAATGAAAAATTCATAACAACTCATTTGCTGTAATAGCAACTCTGAGTCACAATGAAGAATTGAGGACACATATGGGAAACGATTTCAGGAGGAGGGTGACCTATGAGTACACAATTCTTAAAGTAACAAAGTTCTCTGTTAACTTTAGCAGCGTAAGTGCTGCGCTCTCGTTTTCTCCCGGGGGGAGCCGGTCGTAATGCAAGCCTCTCCAGAGGTGGGAAGTGCACTGGGGTTGCTACACGTAGTGTTTTGTACAAGTCTTGAAAGTAAGAAGAATCCCCAGTGGTGGTGGAAAGGTTCTTCTCCCCAAAGCCACATCCCATCAGAATCCACGCTATTCCTCATCAGCTGAACAAATACCGACTCTGCAAACAAAACAGGTAGTAATGATGACAAGGGTGTGTAGAGAAGAAAAATACCCATTTCAAGAAATAGCACTCAACCTTTTTATTTTTTTATTTTTTTATTTTTTAATTACTTAATTTTTTTTACTTTTATAGGTGTACAAAAATCATCACAAACAAATTTTATAGCATTTCCATCCCAAACCTTCACTGCATCCCCCCACTCCCCCCAAATTTCTCATTTGGAAACCATTAAGTTTTTCAAAGTCTGTGAGTCTGTATCTGTTCTGCAAAGAAGTTCATTGTGTCCTTTTTGAGATTCCACATGTAAGTGATAGCATTTGATGTTGGTGTCTCATTGTCTGACTGACTTCACTTAGCATGATAATTTCTAGGTCCATCCATGTTGCTGCAAAGGTCGTCATTTCTTTCCTTTTAATGGCTGAGTAATATTCCGTTGAGTATATGTACCACATCTTCTTTATCCACTCCTCTGTTGATGGACATTTAGGTCGTTTCCATGTCTTGACTATTGTATGTAGTGCTGCAGTGAACACTGGAGTATATGTGTCTTTTCAAGTCATGGTTTTCTCTGGATAGATGCCCAGGAGTGGGACTGCTGGATCAAATGGTAATTCTGTTTTTAGTTTTCTGAGGAATCTCCATACTGTTTCTCAAAGTGGTTGCACCAATTTACATTCCCACCAACAGTGTAATAAAGTTCCTTTTTCTCCATAACCACTCCAGCACTTGTTTGTAGACTTTTTGATGAGGTAAGGTGGTACCTCATAGTGCTTTTGATTTGCATTTCTCTAATAATGAGTGATGTTGAACATCTTTTCATGTGTTTTTTTGGCCATCTGTATGTTTTCTTTGGAGAATTGTCTGTTTAGATCTTCTGCCCATTTTTTGATGGGGTTGTTTGTTTTTTTTGGTATTGAGCTGTAGGAGGTGTTTATAAATTTTGGAGATTAATCCCTTGTCAGTTGATTGATTTGCAAATATTTTCTCCCATTCTGTGGGTTGTCTTTTTGTTTTGTTTAGGGTTTCCTTTGCTGTAGCACTCAACTTTTTTAGAGAGCAACTAGGAAAGAACTGTCAGACTTTTAGATGCACATGTTTTTTGACTGTTAGAAATGTATTTGCACTAACAAATAATAAAGATGCATATATAAAGCCATTTGCTGCAGGCTTGTTTGCAATTAAAATTCTTAGAGCATTTCAAACTTTCATCTATACAAACTAGGTTAAAAAGCTATGGTATGTATTCTACTGAATGGCCATTAAAAATATGTATAATAAAGCAGCATTATGTTTATTGATTGGAACAATATCCATGATACATTATCAATGAAAAGGTAAGTTGCAAAGCACTGTTGTATTGTTTACACTTGTGTATAAATATACTTATGTAAGTGTTGAAAGTTTCTGAATGTATATGCATGATGCTGGCAACCATAATCATCTTTGCAAGTTGCAAATGAGGGATCTGAAAGACCTGGTGCTTTCACTCACCACTTTATAAAGCTGTGCTCTTTTAGGTTTTTTACTGTTAGCCTGTATTGACTTGAAATAAATAAATAAATTTTATTTATCCGCCACATGGAGGATCCTAGGCTAGAGGTCGAATCAGAGCTATAACCACTGGCCTACACCACAGCCACAGCAAAGCCCGGTCTGAGCCATGTCTGCGACCCACAACCACAGCTCACAGCAACACCAGATCCTTAACCCACTAAGCAAGGCCAGGGATTGAACCTGCATCCTTGTGGATACTAGTCAGTTTCATTTCCGCTGAGCCATGACCAGAACTCCTGAAATTAATTTATTAAAGATCAAAATCTCTGATAACACAAAATCTTTGTTAACTTGGGTAACGTGAGTAATAGGATAAAAATCCTCACACATTGTTAGAGAGTTTTAATTGCTAACATTCTATGGAGGAAAACTGGGCCTATATTTCAAAATTAAAATGCAAATGTTATTTGACCCAGCAATTCCTTTTCTAGAAATTTCCCATACAGCTATCCACAGGATGGTCACTGTGTAAGAGCAAAAATTGCTATCGACTCAATTGCCCATCAGTCGTACATCAATAAATGGGCTAGTAGGTAACTGTTAAAAAGAATAAAAAAGTTCACTTGTTTACCATAATAAAATAATCACCAAGATGTAAGATACAAAAAGCAAGCTAAGTAGAATGTTACCATTTGTGTTAACATAAAAAGGTGAGAAACACCTATATACATCTAAATGTATAGAATATCTTTGAAAATAAATATTTAAAAATTAGTAATTAGCTTTCTCTCAAGGGATGGCCTAAGGAGAAGTGGGAAAGGAAACTTAGTTTTACTACACACTCTTTTGTGCCCTCCAAACTGTATATCATGTGTTTGTATCGCTTATTCTAATTTAAAATAAATAACTATTTAATATTTAATTATTTAAATAAATAGCTAATTATTTAATATTTAATTATTTAAACAAATAACTAATTTAAAATAATGTTAAAGTGCTTGATAAGGAACTTGAGACAACAGCCACAGATTTTCATTCTACTCAGAGAAGCAAGTAACTTTTTATTCATTCATTCAACAAATATTTACCGAAAATTTATTATGCACCAAGAATGGTTCTATATGATGGAGGATAATTTGAAAAAAAAGAATGTATATAAGTGTGTATAACTGGATCACTTTGCTGTACAGCAGACATTGACAGAACATCGTAAACCAGTTATAATTAAAAAGTTAAAAACAAGCAAAAAAGAGTGGTTCTAGGTCCTTTGTATATATCAGGTAATAAAACAAGCTTCCTTGCCCTTAGGAAGCTTATACCTGTCAGGGAGGGAGCAGGTGAAGGGCAGAGGCTCACAATAACAGGAAATATAACACAGAATATGTAGTGTGGTAGAAGGTGCTAAATGTCTTAGAGGGAAAAAGAGTAGACGAGGTCAGGGGTATAGGAAATACAGGAATGGAGGATGGGGGACAGGTTATGCTATTAAATAAGTTGACAGGATAAAGAAACCTCACTGGTGAGATTGGAGCAAAGACTTGAAGAAGATAAGATTCCAGGTGGGAGTCCAGCCAAGAAGCATTTCAAGCAAAAAGAAGAGCTCAAGGGAAAATCCAGAGGTAGAAATTTCCCAGTATATTCAAGAGGCAAAAGGCCAGCGGAGCTTGTGTGGAATAAATGCGGGAGGGGGGCTACGGGGAGAGATCGGAGGAATAACAGGTAAGAGCCCTCAGATGGGACGTGGGTGCCGTTGTCAGAACTTCAGCTCTTACTCAGGGAAACAGAACCGCCACAGGGTGAGGAGAGGGCTGTGGTGATCTGATGCACTTCTCCAGCCATCACTCCAACTGCTGAATTGAAAGGAGATGATAGAGAAGAGGGTAGAGACAGAGAGACCCCGCAAGAGGCTATTGCCTAATCCAGGCGAGAGGTGGGGACGCTTCCAGGAGCGGCGATGGTGATGCTGAGAAGCCTCAGATCCCAGCGACACCCCAACACATCCTAGGGGGGTTGGGAGGTGAGGTGTGAGAGGTGGGATCCAAGGGTGACTCCGAAGTTCACTGGACTTTGAGCATTTGCCCCACCCGCCTTCTTCATGCAGCTGTGATGAATGAATCCAGGACAAAAGAGTGATCAACAGGGTCACGCTGCAAAAAAAAGTATCACCCTGGCTATTTGTCCTCAGGAGGTGGGGGGATTGCTATTGCTTTTATTTCATTTCATGTGATTTCACTTTCTCTACAGATTTTCTGTTTTACTTCAGTAACATCATTGTGATATATGAGAACTTCTATCATGTTAGCTTGGTACTTACAGTTCCTTACATTAAAAAAAAAGTCACAAAGTTGTACACAATTTTCTTCTATTTTCAGGTGACATGATCGTGTACATATAAAATCCAAAATAATATTTAAAAATAAACCCATTAAGACTAATAAGTGAATTTACCAGTGTCCTGGAATACAAGATCAATATGTGCAACTCAATTATATTTCTATATACCAGTAAGAAAAAGATTGGAAAATAAAAAACTTGTGTTTTTTCTAAAAGTATCCAGGATGAGAAAAATTCTGTCTGAATAACCTTAAGGGATGCATTTTCCATTAGGTAGAGATGTCTCTTATTTTATGTCATTTTCTTATTGACTGAGCAGCTTTCGCTTGTTCTCTGGCCATTTGTAACCCAACCAGCTCCTTTCCAATGGCCAAATAAAGAACAGTCCTCCCATCAAGACAAAAAGTTAAATAAAAACTCCTCACGGTACGTTTATTACCTTAATGGCTCCAAGGGTGCAAACGTGTGTCATAACTCATCAGGCTATATGCTTTGAATGGGTCCGTTTTCTGTTTTACTTCAGTAAGATCATTGTGATATATGAGAACTTCTTTCATGTTAGCTTGGTACTTATGTTCCTTACATTAAAAAAAAAGACACAAAGTTGTGCACAATTTTCTTCTATTTTCAGGTGACATGATTGTATACATATAAAATCCAAAAGAATATTTAAAAGTTTATCTCTAAATTACTTAGGCTGATCTCTTATGACAAGAGAGAGGTGGTGTCTTATCAGGAATAAGTACCGTCCATGAGGCAGATGCCTGGGTTCAAATCCCACCTCTGCTATTACTGGCAGGTTACTGTGTAATCCTGGGCAGCTACTTAAGCTAACGTGCCTTCATATCCCCAAAGCAAATGAAAATAATAGTAATGTCTCTTTTGTAAGGTTGTTCTAGGTGTTATATGTTTTTACAATAGCATTTGGTACACAGGACACAGTCCATAAATAAGAACTATTTTACATAAAACACATCATGCATGGAAAAAACTGTAAGAAAAGATGTTGGCTATGATGATCTCAGGCAGTGTGATTACTGGTTATTTTTATTTGCATTTCAGGATTTTCCAAATTTTCTGCAATAAATGTATATTAATTATAAATTTTAAAAACAGTGTGATTCTCCAATTAAAACTCACAGGCAGTAGAGTGCAAGATTGAGAATTTCAGCCCTAAGAAATTCTGTGGAAAGTTGTTCGCATGTTGTATAAAATATTTCACAAACCCTTATCGGCTTGGACTATAAGAGCATGAATGTGGTCACAGCGTGGTTTGAACATGACAGCTATGGGGATAGTGGCCCTCAGCAAGGGCCCTGAAAGCCCAAGAAGACAGACTGCACCATTTGCCAGGCATATCTCACCACAAAGACTGTGACTTTTTACCTTTATTCAAATTTGTCACGAAGGGAGTTCCCTTTGTGGCTCAGCGGTTAACAAATCCAACTAGGATCCATGAGGATGCGGGTTCGATCCCTGGCCTCGATCGGTGTGTTAAGGGTCTGGCATTGCTGTGAGCTGTGATGTAGGTTACAGATGTGGCTCGGATCCTGCGTTGCTGTGGCTGTGGTGTGGGCCAGCAGCTGCAGCTCCAATTCCACCCCTAGTTTGGGAACTTCCACAGGCTTTTGGTGCGGCTCTGAAAAATAAATAAATAAATAAATAAATAAATAAATAAATAAATTTGTCGTGAGAATGGTAGTGGTTTTTGTAAATTTGATCTACCACAGAAATATATGCCAAAGCCATTGGGGAGAGGTGATGGCCTGTAGCTAAAATTTGCTAGAAAAACAAACCCACTATTAACCCTTTAATTAGGGAAGACTCTCAATTCCTCAGAAAACTAAAATAGAATTACCATTTGATCCAGCAATCCCACTCCTGGGCATCTATCCAGAGAAAACCATGACTCAAAAAGACACATGTACTCCAGTGTTCATTGCAGCACTCTATACAATAGTCAAGACATGGAAACAACCTAAATTTCCATCGACAGAGGAGTGGATAAAGAAGATGTGGGACATATACACAATGGAATATTACCCAGACATTAAAAGGAAAGAAAAGACGGCATTTGCAGCAACACGGATGGGCCTAGAAATTATCATGCTAAGTGAAGTCAGTCAGACAATGAGACACCAACATCAAATGCTATCACTTACATGTGGAATCTCAAAAAAGGACACAATGAACTTCTTTGCAGAACAGATACTGACTCACAGACTTTGAAAAACTTACGGTTTCCAAATGAGAAAAGTTGGGTGGGGGGATGCACTGAGGGTTTGGGATGGAAATGCTATAAAATTTGAGATGATTGTTGTACACCTATAAATGTAATAAAATTCACTAAGTAATTTAAAAAAATAGAAAAAGGAATGACTCAAAATTGACTTGTTTATCAGATATTTTATTTTTTATTTTGTTATTTTTTATTAAAGTACAGTTGATTTACAATATTCTTTCAAATTCTGTTGTACAGCAAAGTGACCCGGTCAAACATATATGTACATTCTTTTTTTTGTACTATCTTCCCTCATGTTCTAACCCAAGAGATTGGACATGATTCCCTGACCTGTGCAGCATCAGATATTACTTTAAAAGTAAATGTCTCTGACCATGATTGCAAAAAAAAAAATAGATTAATGCTTTCAATTCATAAGGCTTAATCATTATAATGACAGTAAGTTTAAACATTAGATGAGAAGACCTACTGTGAAATTATAGTCTTTTTTTTTGGTCAGGTACATGTGGACTTAAAATTACCAGTGTTCTTATTAAAATAATCAATATCTTCTCTTTCTTCCCTATAAAAACTCCTTGTCAAGTTCGCTGATGATTCCAGAACAGTATCTGTCACATGAAAAAATATTTGTGGAGGTGAATGAATAAAGGATTTCCCCTGGGCAATAAAAGTACAAAGGCCTTTTTAATCTGCCAAGTGACAAGAAGACACACTTATCAAAACTTCCACCAAGAGGGGCTGAAAGCATGGCACCCCACCGCCTTTTTTGTCGGCATCAGAATATCTCTTCCCACTGTGGCAAAGCTTGAAAAACAATAATAATAAAAAAATAAAGCCACTGCGTTTGGTAGGTTTATGTGCATGGGAAACTGAGTTCTCAAAACTGCTGGGACTCTGAACCTATTGGCTAAGGTTGGTCAGTTCAGCACCATTTTCTGAAACTGTTTGATTTACTGCAATAATATTTTTCTGGCAGACTACCTAAAGCCTTTTTTTTTTAGGGCCACACCCATGGTATATGGAAGTTCCCAGGCTAGGGGTCACATCAGAGCTACAGCTGCTGGCCTGTCGCCACAGCCTCAGCAATGCTGGATCCGAGCCATGTCTGCAGCCTACACCCCAGCTCATGGCAACGCTGGATCCTTAATCCACTGAGTGAGGGCAGGGATCGAACCTGCATCCTCATGGACACAACAGGAACTCCTGAAACGTTCTTTTTATAGAAAAGCAAGCAAAATAGGGCTTCAGATACTTCTGATTTCTTTTTGCAAAGTAAAACATGATATTTCAAAGAACTTCTGAACTTTCACCTTGACATGTGAGAAGGACAGAGCGCTATGGGCTCTACCAGGCTTCACGTTTGCTCGTTTTCTCTCCCTAGAAGTACCCAGACAGGAAGCTGGAGGACCCCTCTAGTCAGTCAGAGATAAAAGCTCTGTCTCTATCTCTCTGTGTCTGTCTATGTCTGTCTCCATCTCTGTCTCTTTATCTCTCTCTTTCTCACACTCGCATCTCTCTCCCTGAGTCTCACCCAGAGAGAAAGCTGCCTGCATAGCCTGTTTAACAGCTCCCCCCAATTCAGTAGCTGCCCCCCTTCTTCCAAAGATTATTGAAGGTTCCAATGATGATTACAAAATTAGGCACCAGGTTTTTTTTTTTGCACAAGCTTTAATCGAAAGAAAAAAATACATGTTGTAGTATCATTCTTTTCAAAACATATGCATTTCCATCGTGTTCATGACAGAAAGAGAGGAGAGAAACTGTTCTTGAATTTTAGAGCAGCATAAATGAACAGAAGTTTTTGTTTTCATCCAGTTTTATTGAGGTACAATTGACACACAGCCCTGTGCAAGTTTAAGGTGTATGACATAATGATTTGACTTACATATATCGTGAAATAATTACAATAAGTTTAATGAACATCCATCATCTCATATAGATACCAAATAAGAGAAATAGAAAGTTTTTCCTTGCAGAGAGAACCCTAGGGTTTACTCTCTTATCCATTTTCACATATAACATACTGCAGTGTTAATTATACAAATCATGTGCATTAAATCCTTAGTATTTATAAATAGAAGTTTGTATCTTTCACCTTCCTTCTTCCAGGTCCTCCCTTCCCACAGCACTTGCCTTTGGTGACCACAAATCTGATCTCTTTTTCTATGAGTTTGCTCGTTTTGTTTGTTTGTATTTATTTATTTATTTATTTATTTATTTATTTATTTATTTTTATTTTTTTGTCTTTTTAGGGCTGCACCTGCGGAGTATGGAAGTTCCCAGGCTAGGCATCAAATTGGAGCTGCATCTGCTGGCCTGCCCCACGGCCACAGCAATACCAGATCTGAGCTGTGTCTGTGACCTACACCACAGCTCAGGGCAACGCCAGATCCTTAACCCACTGAGCAAGGCCAGGGACAGGACCCACATCCTCATGGGTACTAGTCTAGCACATTACCACTGAGCCATGACAGGAACTCCCTGTTTTTTTCTAAGATGTAATTATCCTACAGCAGTCTGTTAGTTCCTGGGGCAGAGTACAGAGATTTGATCTTTCCATTCATTTCAAAGTGATAAGCGCAATAAGTCTAGTTGCTTTCTGTCACCTTACAAAGATATAGCATAATTATATACCTCACACTCTACATTTCATACCCAGAATTCATTTATTTTACAACTGGACTTTGTACCTCTCTCTTTTTAATTTTTTATAATGATTTTTATTTTTTCCGTTATAGCTGGTTTACAGTGTTTGGTCAATTTTCTACTGCACATCAAGGCGACCCAGTCACACATACATGTATACATTCCTTTTTCTCACATTATCATGCTCCATCACATGTGACTAGATATAGTTCCCAGTGCTGTACAGCAGGATCCCACTGCTTATGCATTCCAAAGGCTAGAGTTTGCATCTATTAACCCTAAATTCCCGGCCCATCCCACTCGCTCCCCCTCCCTCTTGGCAACCACATGTCTGTTCTCCATTGGACTTTGTATCTCTTAATCTCACTCACACATTTCCGCCTCCCTCCCCTCTGGCAACCATCTATTTCTTCTCTGCATCTATCGCTGTGTTTCTGTTTTGCTAATCTGGTCGTTTTTTCAGATTCCATACAGATGTGAAATCATATGGTATTTGCCTTTCTCCACCTGGCCAATTTCACTTAGCATAATATCCCTCTAGTTTCATCTATGTTGTTGCCAATGACACAATTTCATTCTTCTTTATGGCTGAGTAGTATTTTGTGGTATACAAAAGACTACTTCTTCTTTATCCATTCATCAGTAATGGGTACCTAGGTGGCTTCCATATCTTGGCTATTATAAATAGTTGCAATGAACATAGGGGTATATATATACTTGCGTATCAATTTTCTGATTTTCTTTGGATTCCTGCCCAGTAGTAGAATTGCCTGATCATATGACAGTTCTGTTTCTAATGTTTTCAAAGACCTTTGTACCATTTTCCATAGTGACTACACAATATACATTTGCACCAATAATGCATGGGAGTTCCCTTTTCTCCAAAGTCTCACCGACACTTGCTATTTGTTGTTTTTTGATTTGCATTTCCCCAATGATTAGTGATGCTAGGCATTTCTCATGTGTATTGTCTATCTGTACATCTTCTATGGAAAATGTCTATTCAGATCCTGTGCCCATTGTTTAATTGGGTTGTTTGTGTTTAATGTTGACTTGCATGAGTTCTTGTTTATTTTGGATATTAACATTACCAGATGTATCATTTGCAAATATCTTTTCCCACTCAGTACGTGGCTTTCTGTTTTGTTGATAGTTTCCTTCTCTGTGCAAAACTTTTTAGTTTGATATATTCCCATTTGTCCACTTTGAGTTTTGTTTCCTTTGCTTGAGGCGATATATCCAAAACAATATTATGAAGACTGAGCTGAAAGAACTTGCTACCTACGTTTTCTTCTAGAAGTTTTATTATTTTAGGTGTTACATTTAAGTCTTTAATCCATAGATATGTTTGTATATAGTGTGAGAAAGTAGTCCAGTTTGATTCTTTTTCATGTAGCTGTCCAGTTTTCCTAACATTAGTTATTTAAGCCTGTCTTTTCCTCACTGTATTGTCTTGCCTCCTTTGTAGTAGATTATTGCCTATATAAGTGTGGGCTTATTTTTGTGCCCTCTACTCTGTTCCATTGATCTATGTGCCTGTTTTGTTGCCATACCATAGTTTTTATGACTGTAGCTTTGTAATAAAGTTTAAAATCAGGGGGCATGATACCTCCAGCGTTGTTCTTTCATGACCGTTTCACCTATTTGAGGTCTTTTGTGTTTCCATACATATTTTAGAATTACTTGTTCCAGTTCTGTGAAAATTGTCATGCCTGGGATAAATCCCATTTAATTGTGGTGTATGATCTTTTTAATGTATTATTGAATTGATTTTGTTAATATTTTACTGATGATTTTTATCTATGTTCATTGGGAATATTGAGCTATAATTTCTTTTCCTGTGGTGATTTCTTTGTTTCTGATATTAAGGTGATGCTGGCCTATAGAATGAATTTGGAAGCATTTCTTCCTCAGCAATGTTTTTGGAATAGGATGAGAAAAAATGAGTGTTAATCCTTCTTTAAATGTTTTGTAGAGTTCACCTGTGAAGCTATCCAATTCTGAAGCTAACCTCTACATCCCCAAGATGAGTCCCAGTTCCCCTGCCCCTCCAGGAGGTGCTCCAAGATCAGCAAGTGGGTCTGACCCAGGCTCTTTTCAAATTACTATTTCTGCCCTGGGTCTCTGAGCATGTGAAACTTTGTGTGTGAAACAGAGTGGAGCTCCTGTTTCCTAAAGCCCTCTGGCTCTCCTGATAGAGACTCCACTGGCCTTCAGCCCCAAACATTCTGGGGCTCATCTTCTGGGTGCAGGATCTACAGGCTGTGGAGTCCTGTGTGGGGCGTCAACCCATTGCTCCTTGGGGAGAACCGTGCAGTTGTGATCGTCCTCCTGTTTGTGGGGTGTGGTCTTGACTATGCTCTGTCTGTCTCCACCCCTGCTACCTGAATCACTGTGGTTCCTTCTTTACGTCTTTAGTTGTAGATATTTTCTGCTAGTCTTTGCATTGCACTCACTGATATCTGCTCTATAAATTGTTGTAATTTTGATGTGTCCATGGGAGGAGGGGAGCTCCAGGCTCTGCCATCTTCTAGAAGAATGTTTTTGAGGAGAAGATTGCTAGTTTCTACCAGACGTAATACTAGTATCTAAGCATATCTGAGAAAGCGTAATGGAGACAGTTTTCTAATATTTGACCCTTAAATTAGGGGGTCAATTGAATCAAAATTTGAGACTCCATATGGGATCTACTCTTCCCCCACTGGCTCCAGCCCTTAGGCTCCCTTTTCTCCTCCTCTTCTACACAACATCCCCTAGGCTGCCATTTCCATGGCTCCTGTGCATTCAAAACTCTGGATGTTCAGATTTTGTAATTTGTCCAAAGATGATAATTAAAATAATGCTAAAAGTGAAAAGTGAAATGAAAGAAAGTTCTAGAGTCCACTCTAAAAGAGACAAAAGCCCTTAGAAAAGAGTGTAAAGCGGTAGCCACCAAAAACAGGGTAAAGTGATATTATGGGAATCCAAACCCAAGTCTGAGGGAATGGGAATGGCTCATGATGGGACACTGGGACAGAAAAACGGGAGTTCCCTAGTGGCTTAATAGTTAAGGATTCAGTGTTGTCATTGCAGCAGCTTAGAAAAAGATATTTGATTTAGCTTTCGATAAGGTGATGAGGCTTATTAAGGAGTGAAAGTGAGGCGAAAAGTGGAGATGACACAATGCATTGCTTTTCAATTATTTGCTGACATCTGTCTCCTTTAAGAAACTAGGTTCCTCCCAGGCATTCTTTTTGCCTGACTCATTTGTCTGTTTCCCTTGAGGGCTGTTCTTGTTTCTTTTGAGCAGACACAGAGTGACTAAATTGTAAATATAAAGATCTGGAAAATGAAAAAGGAACTTGAATTAATATCCCCATTATTACTGCAGATGTCAGTAAGAATAATATGGATTGGTATTTTGCATTCGTGTTAAAATCAGCACCATTGGAAAACACCATTCTCACTCTCTGATGTGAAACCAACTTAATTAATGACCACCCTTTCCCCACAGAGAAGGCCATTATTGAAATTTCATATACATTATTACATTATAACCTGGATATAAAAGCTTTCTGTTTGCTGATAATCATGTAATTACATTAGCACTCTCTGAATAAATGCTCTATTCACTTGATTACATGAAACAGGTATCATATTGAACTGTAGTCATATTGGCTACACTGTGTGTGCTTTTTAAAAACCACAGGGAAAAGATTTTCCATACAGATTTTCTGTGTAGCCTGAACAGTTGCCACTGTTGGTTGGTCAAGCACATAATATTTTCATGCTCCAGATAAGACAAATTTCAGATCACCCAAGTTAGAATAAATAAAAACATTCTTCTTTTCCCAGAGAGCGTTTTTTTACCGTATTTGATTTAAGTTACCATCTCAGAGAAGAATCAAGCCACAAAAAGAGAAAAAGAATTAATAGCATAGCTTGTTCAGCCAACAAGATGAGAACTTTCAGTCCCCAGTGGAAATATGAATAAAAGATAAGCAATAATAGACCTTGGGAACTCCCTTGATTCTGTAGGTCAAAACTGTTCTGCTGTGCCCTCTCAACTTGTCTTTTAAAATGTAGGTTTAAAAACATAAATCTTCTGGAGTTCCCGTTGTGACTCAGTGGTAATGAACCCAGCTAGTATCCAAAAGGACACAGGTTCCATCCCTGGCCTTACCCAGTGGATTAAGGATCCGGTGTTGCCGTGAGCTTTGGTGTAGGCCCCAGATATGGCTCAGATCCTGCGTTGCTGTGGCTGTGGCTGTGGCTGGCAGCTGCAGCTCAGATTCGACCCCTATCCTGGGAACTTCCATATGTGGTGGGTGCAGCCCTAAAAAAAAAAAAAAACAACTATAAATTTTCCAATTTTATCCTTCAATTCCCATACTTTATAATCTGTGTTAAACACTTATAATCAGGTCAATGGACCCTTCTGACGTCCAGAAATACAGACTAAAGAATTCCAAATAAAATTTGAAAGTCCTTTGTAAATATTGACCCTGGATTACTTAGTTATCTTATGTTACTTGCTATCACATGCATGGTTTTGAGAGTGGGTGAATGGAGGAGATGTTGATAGATATAAGACCTCCCTTTACTTAGTTTGATTTTCAATTTTTTATTTATCTGCTAGTAGCAAAAGATAATTTATGGTTTTATCTCACTTCATGCCTAGTGTTTGTAGTGGCTGAGCTACAAATAAAGTTAACAGGAGCTAGAAGTTGATAAAGGTGTGAAAATCCTGGTTCTTCCTTTTAGAAACTGTGATCTGGGCAAGATCCCTTAACGACGCCGAGCCTCAATCTCCTGGTCTGTAAGAGAAGTAAGTGTGGTTGAGTATCCCTAACATCATAGGATAGCGGGGACCCCTGCCCACACCATGGAGCAGTCTACGTGGATATGGAGTCACTCTTGCCCTGTAGTTGAAGGTTGTGTTAACTCCAGCGTCGTGCGGTGTGAAAAGAGATGGAGAGTTCTCCCCTTGCGCATGGTACCAGCCTCCCTGGAAGATAGTCCCTGTCCTGGTCTCTGTGCAAAGAGTACATGGAATGACGCCTCCTCTTTGGTCCCTGCATCCACTGTGGACACAAATGGCCCTGGGTCATTCTCAGTCTGGAGGCTGGGAAGAATACAAGGTTTGCAATCCAAAGGTGTGTGTTTAGATCTTGTTTTTTCTACTTACAGAGGACTGGTGCTTACTTAGCCTGCATTCATCTCAACCTTAACTTTCCAGAAATCTCGAATCTCTTATTTATTTTATTTTATTTCATTTTATTTTATATTATTTTTATTATGCATCCTCCACACACTGTTTTTTTATTTTATTATTTTTTATTATAGTTGATTTACAATCTTCTTCCAATTTCTCATGTCTCTCTCTCTCTCTGTCTTTTTTTTTGTGTGTGTGCTTTTTAGGGCTACACCTGTTGCATGTGGAAGTTCCCAGGCTGGGGTCGAATTGGAGCTACACACCTGCCGGCTTACAGCACAGCTACAGCAACGCCAACTCGGAACCAAGTCTGCGACCCATATCACAGCTCATGGCAATGCTGGATCTCTGACTCACTGAATGAGGCCAGCGACCAAACCCACATCCTCACGGATACTAGTCTGACTCATTTCCACTGCGGCCTAATGGGAACTCTCTCAAATCTGTTATTTTAAATTTAATTTTTAAAAATTATTTAAAATTGCACATTGAATAATTCTTACCACATTAAAAAAGGAAATTAAGTGAGGTAACACTAACTCTTGTTACTCAGTAAGATGTCATAGTGGAAAGATTTTTCTGTTCTCCACTTCTAGGTTCTTTGGCTGGTCTGATAGTTAAATTTACATGAGACAGATTAACAGGAGAAAAGCAAATTTAATTTTGTACATACAGTAACCCCAAAGATATGATACCCAAGAGGAAGTCAGGCATTGAGGCTTAAATGTCATCCTCAGGCTCTGAGAGGGCAAATGGCTGTGATCTCCTGACGTCAGACCCAGTCCCTCATTGGTTCTAAGTGGGCTGATTCATCTTAATGATGCATGGAAAAGAACCCAAAGTAAGATGGAAGGAAAAATAATTCCTGAGATGTCGCATTAAATTAAATGGATTTACTCTTCAAAATAATGTGAGATGTGGAACCATGCTATATATTAAATATGTATATAAAAATTCAAAAGCGAGGGATCAGATCGGCTGTGGGCCTTTAAAGGTGACCTCCTGCAAACAAACTGTTTAGACCAGAGGCAGAGGAAGTTCTTAAGAAGGGGGAAAATGCAGTTCTCTCTGCCAGAACAGATCTATTTTGAATGAAATCATGTTGGTTTCACTGAAATTATGTCGTTTCAGTGAATTTCATGACATTACCTTTAGCCCTAAAATTCAGCCATATTAACTGCCTCAGTAGACAAAAATATATACTGAAAGCAAAAAAACATAAAGTATGAGGCAACTGAGCTTTTTAGGGTTATTTAAGAATTTGAAGAAAATAACTAAAAATCGGTGATGTCTGAAAGCCCCTGTGGTCACTTGAATTAAAAGCTCAGGGTACCCAGGTGAAAGGAATTTGAAGGAGACAGCAGAGGAAGCTCAGAATCTCAGAAGTCCACTGTACTCTCTCAGATACGCATAGAAATAGCCCCATTTTCCTCAACAGTCACCTCACATTCCTGGACTGGCGCCTGACACCTGTCACGCTCACTTCCTGATGACTCTTCTACTGCCCACCTGCTCTTATCCCACACACACAGCACCAGCTTTCATGAGGGCACCAGCACACAGGAGAGGAAAGGCGATCTCACTACCTTATAGCATCTGACCTAGGAAGACACCCCCAGGAACCCACAAGATCTCCGTGTAGAGCAGCATCGAGCCCAGCCCCTCACCACCGTGGGACCTGGGAAGACATCCCACTGACAACAAACGAGGGCTCTGAGTAAAGGAGGATGGGGCACGTCCCCTCCCCAGCTGTCTGATCTGTGAAGGTAACACACAAGTTCTCTCTTTTCTAAAAAAAATTCAGTTATCGTTAATTTACAGTGTTCTGTCGATTTCTGCTGTACAGCAAATTGACCCAGTTATACATATGCATTCATTCTTTTTCTCACATTATCCTCCATCATGTTCCGTCATAAGTGACTAGCTATAGTTCCCTGTGCTATACAGTAGGACCTCGTTGCTTATCCACTCTGAATGCAATAGTTTGCATCTACTAACCCCAAACTCCCAGTCCAGCCCACCCCTCTCCCCCTCCCCCTGGGCAACCACAAGTCTGTTGTCCATGTCCACGAGTTGGTTTCTTTTCTGCAGATAAAAAGTCTCTTTTTAAAGTAGGGTGGAACACTGCTCCTCACCAGCTGTGTGACCTGGGGGAAAAAAAATCCCACTGTTAACACACAAGGTCTCTAGGTAGATAGAGTAGGCTGGAGTCCTATTCTCCACCTATGTGTGACCTGGGAAGACATCCTATAGGTAACACACGCTTTCTCTGGGTAGAGTGTGGGACGGAGCCCTGCCCCCTACCAGCTGCATGATGTGGACTCACTGCCCATCTAACCCCAAGAACTGTCCATATCTACCAAAACGTAATGGTGAGCTTGTATAGGAACCCTTCACACAGATATTTTACATCTGTGCTTAAGGCATCTGAGCAAATCTGTTTGGTGCAGGAGTTTCCGTCATGGCTCAGTGGTTAACGAATCTGACTAGGAACCATGAGGTTGCGGGTTCAATCCCTGGCCTCACTCAGTGGGTTAAGGATCCGGCGTTGCCGTGAGCTGTGGTGTAGGTTGCAGACGTGGCTCAGATCCCGCGTAGCTGTGGCTGTGGCATAGGCTGGAGGCTACAGCTCCGATTAGACCCCTAGCCTGGGAACCTCCATATGCTGCGGGTGCGGCCCTAGAAAAGGCAAAAAGACAAAAAAAAAATCTGTTCGGTGCAGGACTGTTTAAAATTGCAAAAAAAGATGATACAAAGTACATTTTCATAATAAAGGAACATATCTCAATTGTGCTGTCCACACACAGTGTAATATTATGCAACATTTAAAATCTGTATATGTTCTGACATGGAATAATGCTCAAAATATATTAAATAGGAAAAAGTATTCCAAAAGAGTGTTTTTAGCATAATAATAGTGTTTTAAACTACCTACATGTGAGTATTTGCATAATCATAGACTATTATCTAGTAGTTTACATATCAAACCATGAACAGCTTCAGTCATTAGGCAGGCAGTGCAGGGACTTCACTTCCTATTGATAAACTTATGTATTTTTTAACTTTTCTAAACACATTTTAAGTAATAATATTAAATTATATGTTATCACTTATATGTGGAACCTTAAAAAATACAACACACTAGTGAATAAAAAATCGGCAGACTCACAGATCCAGAGAATAAACTAGCAATTACCAGTGGGGAGAGGGAGGGGAGAGGGGAAGCTAAGAGTGGGGGAAAGCAGTTATTATGGTATTAAATGGAATCATATGAGTGAAACTTTTGAAAACTGTGAAGCATTATAGAATTTAAAGAATATTGGAGTTCCCATTGTGGCTCATCTGTAATGAACCCAGCTATTATCCATAAGGGCACGGGTTCGATCCCTGGTCCTGCTCAGTGGGTTAAGGATCCAGCATTGCCGTGAGTTGCAGTGTAGATCGCAGATGTGGCTCGGATCCTGAGATGCTGTGGCTGTGGCCTAGGATGGCAGCTGCAGCTCTGACTTGACCCGTAGCCTGGGAATTTCCATGTGCCGCAGGTGCAGTCTTAAAAAGACACACACACAGAAAGAATTTAAAGAATATTCCATTCAGGACTTCCTGTCATGGCTCAGCAGAAACGAATCTGACCAGCATCCATGAGGATGCAGATTCAATCTCTAGCCTCGCTCAGTAGGTTAAGGACCCAGCATTGCTGTGAGCTGTGGTGTAGGTCATAGACGCGGCTCAGATCCCAAGTTTCTGTGACTGTGGTGTAGGCCGGCAGCTGCAGCTCTGATTCGACCCCTAGCCTGGGAACTTCCATATGCCGTGGGTGTGGCCCTAAAAAAAAGACCAAAAAAAAGGGAATATTTTATTCAATAAAAAAATCTAAAAAAAAGCTTTAAAAACCCATGCAAAAAAACAAACCAAACCAAAAAACAAATGATCAAACAAAAACGAACAAATGATGATAGTGTACTAGCACACACATACAAAAAGTAATAGCGTTAAAAGTCAAATCAAATGGCAGTTCCCTGGTGACCCAGCAGTTAAGGATTTGGTGTTGTCACTGCTGTGGCTTGGATCTGTTCCTTGGCCCAGGAAATTTCATGAACAACTGCATGCTGCCCGCTAGGCAAATAAAAAAAAAATAAAGTTTTAATTATGATTGTAATAATATCCAGCTCTCCTTGTTGTTATTCAAAGCATCGCACATGCTGGGAAATCGATTTTATCTAGTTTCTGGAGAGTATTCTGTATCATTTTATTCTTCCAAGAGAATATAGAATTTTCTTTGTCCTTGATTCTTTAGCAGTTAGAAATGAAATCATAAGAAAAACTCCCTCCCTTTAGGCGACGGTGTTGACCAGATAGCAGGTGTGACGAATAAACTGTGCTCCTGCAGCCTCAAGGACAAGCCTTGTGACTCAGGACACCGTCTTCAACTTTCACTATCCTGGGTTTCCTGGATTTGGAACCTTGATGTTCATTGTGTAAACTTTATTTTTACATTGAACATATTTGGGAATAGTTCTCTCATCTCATTTGTTCAGAAGTTTTGACGACCAGGCTTGGAGTGAGACAAAGCACATATACACACACACACACACATGCACACACGCACATTCTCCAGTACCTACACATCTAAACCAGTGCACATTCCTGTAGTTGGTTGTGTAAAGGAGGGAGCTGAGCCGTAGGGAACCCAGAGCGCAAACCTCACCGCGGGGCCCTGGGGCTGCAGCAAGACCAGGTCAGCATCAGCCGCTACTGGCTGTATTATCTCTATTCCTCATCCCTTGGATAAAATTGCTCTCTGATCTCAAATATCTACATTCCTCATGCGTCAATTTAAAGACCTCTCAAGCCTTAGAGATTATGTAACTATGCTTGTGATTCTGCAAAAACGTCTGGACTTTCTTTCCTGAGATAAGCATCATTAATATCTTTCCAGACATATACACACACAAAAATCACCTTACTTTATGGCTGCATTTTTTTAGAGTTCAAAACTGTACAACCTGCTTGATCGCTGACTTCCCTCATTGTTCTGTTACTCTCACTGCTTCTGGAACTATGAGTGAAAATTTACTGCCAGTGAGTTTATGAAAAGTGTTTTACTAGCTTTTAAAGGTATTTCAAAACAGTACTTCCCACAAAAAAAATGTTTAATTATGCCTATACTACTGTAATATGTACTCCATAGCCCATTAGAAAACAAGTTTGGAAAAAAATGCACTCAACTAGACTGCTAATGGAAATAGTAATTACTAAAGACAAGCCACAGGGTGTCTTATAAATAATTCGATTTGCATGCTAAGACAGCATAATTAATTTCTGTGGCTGGCCTTTTGCAGGTGACTTTCAGTCACAATGTCTTCTAAGTCACTAACAAGTTGCGTGTGGATCCCAAAGTCCTCATGGGATCTAAGTTAAAGCAGCTATTCCTGGAATGTTTTCATAAATGCTGTTTCCTTGGGGTGCTCTAATCCTCTAAGTGTTATGATAGCGCACAAAAAGGACCAAAAAAAAGAAAAAAGAAAAAAAGAAGAACTACCAAATGACCCAGCAATTCCACTCTTGAATATATATCTGAAAACAAAAACACTAATCCAAAAAAGTGTTATTTACAATTGCCAAGATATGGAAGCTACCTAGGTGTCCATCAACAGATGAATGGATAAAGAAGATGTGGGACATATGTACTACACACAATGGAATACTACTCAGCCATGAACAATAACGAAATTTTGAAAGGGATGGACTTGAAGGGCATTAAACTAAGTAAAATAAAGCAGACAGGAAAAATAAATAATGTATAATATCACATATATGAGGAACATAAAAATACAACAAACCAGTGAATATAACAAAAAAAAAGAAGAAGAAGAAGACTCACAGATATAGAGATCAAACTAGCAGTTACCAGGAGGAGAGGGGAAATGTAGGGGAGGCACGGGAGGTACAAACTATTTTTTTTTCTCTTTTTGCCTTTTCTAGGGCCGCACCCGCAGCATATGGAGGTTCCCAGGCTAAGGGTCTAATCAGAGCTGTAGCCTCCAGCCTATGCCACAGCCACAGCAACGCGGGATCCGAGCCACGTCTGCAACCTACACCACAGCTCACAGCAAAGCTGGATCCTAAGCCCACACGAGCGAGGCCCGGGATCGAACCCACATCCTCATGGCACTAGTCAGGCTCATTACCACTGAGCCACAGTGGGAACTTCCTTCCCTCTGTCTTTGACCTCCCTTTTTCTACTAGGTCCATCCCATCAGCATTCAGCATCCACGCTTGCTCTTCTCTTCCTGCTGATTTTACAAAACCCCCCATGTCTATGCTACCCTCACTCCATTCATTCATTCAACAAACATTGCGATGCACCAGTGACCCAAACAGAAAAAAGCCCTATCTTCATGGAGCTGATATCCCAGAAGGGCAGACAGATGGATACACGAGTAAGCAAGCATCGCAGAGACTTCAGAGAATAGCACTATGGCGAAAAATTAAGCAGGAGCAAGGGAGGAGGGATGGCTTTAAACAGGAGGCTCAAAGCGGTTCCCAGGAGGTGAGAGAAAAACCCTGAGAGTGAGGAGCTGGCCTTGGAGATGGGGACCAGCCCACCAAGCAGGGGATGCCCTGCGGCTCTGACACTTCCTTCTGTGCTCCCTTCTGGTGCTGGGATTTGTATGTTGATCTGCATGCTCAGACTCTCAAATGCACGCCTAGAGCCCCAGCCTCACCCCGTCCCTGCCTCTTCACTCACCTCACCCCACCACTGCCCCTCATTCAGTCTCACCCCTTTTCTGCCTCCTCACTCAGCCTCACCCCATCCCTCCCTCCTCACTCAGCCACACTTCAGTCTCTCCCACCTCCTCTGCTCCTGTGTCTTCCTTCAGTCTTGAAAGAACCCTTGTCACTGGGGAAACCAGCTCAAGATCCTTAATTTAATTACATCTAGGGAGTTCCTGTTGTGGCTCAGGGGTTAAGAACCTGACTAGTAACCATGAGGATGTGGGTTCACTCCCTGGCCTCGCTCAGTGAGTTAAGGATCCAACGTTGCCATGAACTGTGGTGTAGGTCGCAGACATGGCTCAGATCCCTCATTGCTGTGGCTGTGGTGTAGGCTGGTGGCTGTGGTGTAGGCTGCCAGCTGCAGTTCCAATTCAACCCCTAGCCTGAGAACTTCCATATTGCTGCAGGTGCAGCCCTAACAAGCAAAAACGAAAAAAAAGGAAAGAAAAAATAGTGAATGAATGAGTGAATGGTGAGGTGGGACCATCTGGGAGATGAGTTCAGGGTGGGCCGCATGCTCTGGAAAACAAAGAGCTCCCTCAGCATCGCCAGGAAAAAAAATTCCATCCACTACTTTTTTCTTCCGCAGTTCTGTAGCAACCTGGAATGAAGCAACTAATCATTTCTTACATGAAGGTCATAACCTTAGAGTCTTGAAACCCTCCAAACTTCGTGAACCTAAGCACGTCTTTTCCTAGCAGCAATGTTTTCACTCAATGAATGGTCAAGAACTAATACTTTGTTTGTCATTACTGACAAACATTTCCAAATCATATGCTCCCATAGACTGCGAAAACTAGAGTAGTCTACAGATTGTCAGGTGATCCGGCCTCTTTTTATAAATACTGAAGACAACTGGGAGGCAGAGTCACCCCCTGATCACACGGCACTTGCCAGGGGTACCTGAACAAGGCCTCTTAACTCTCAGGACAGTGGCTTTCCGGTCTGGCTGCCCCCAACTGGGGATGTGAAAACAAACAAAAGAAAACAAAAGCATTGCGTACCACAGAATTATGCCGCAAATCATGTAACTTTTTGAGCATCATTACACTTTTCTCACAGATTTCTGAGCAGAAAAGAAAACTAGTATTTATAAAGTCCCCGCCGCTTGCTTACCACTTTGATGGTAGCATTTTGTGGATGCTTTCACTTAATCTTTCCAAGAGCTCTGTGAGTTAAATGTTATTCCCAGATTACAGGTGAGGAACTAAGTACAGAAGTTGCAGAGAACAGAATAGCTTCTCAAAGTCATATACCTTAAATGCACCCTCTGCATTAGAGTCCAACTCTGTTTCAAAGCAAAAAGCACTCCCACCTCCTGAGGTAGAAATTCTATTTAAAAAAAAAAAGGGGGGGGGGAGTTCCCAATGTGGTGCAGCGGAAACGAATCCTACTAGGAACCATGAGATTGAGGGTTCAGTCCCTGGCCTCGCTCAGTGGGTTAAAGATCCGGCGTTGCCGTGAGCTGTGGTGTAGGTTGCAGATGCTGCTTGGATTCCGCGTTGCTGTGACTGTGGTGTAATCTGGCAGCTATAGCTTTGATTAGACCCCTAGCCCGGGAACCTCCATATGCCACGGGTGCAGCCCTAAAAAGACAAAAGACAAAAAAAAAAAAATGTCCACAGCTGCTCATGGGCTCTGAGGGTCTCTTTTTGCATCACCGAACTGATTCAGAAGTTCAAGGGCCTTTCTTCAAAAGAGTGCTTTTATATTCATAGGTTTTTAGAGGGACTTAGTGAGTTGTCGAGTGTATTCGAATTGGGCATTTTAAACTAAAATCAATAAAAAGCAATACATTACCAGCCCTCACAGAGACCTCGAATCACTGTCCTAATGCTGAGCTGTTCCCGTCAACCCCGCTCCCACCCTCTGCATGCAGCACAGGGACCAGCAGGCATTTCCGCTCCACCTGTGTGGGTCCTGACACCACACAGAGACACTCTCTTCTGTGGGTCCTAGTGCCCCAGGCTGCTGTTCTCTATGTATGCTGTTCAGCCTCAGTGGATGTTAGCATCACAGTTTGGGACACCCGTGGGCTCTCCAGTGGATAGCCTCTGTGGTCCAGTCTCCAGAGGCTGTGTCTCACAGACTCAGAGGAAGTCTGTATTACGCTTAGAATGAGGAATGCAGTAGTTGTTTCCTAATAAAAGTCATTACAGGAGTTCTGGTTGTGGCTCAGCGGAAACGAATCCAGCTAGTATCCATGAGGATTCAGGTTCCATTCCTGGACTCCCTTGATAGGTTAATGAGCAGGAATTGCCAGTGAGCATCGGCTGGGATCCCAAGTTGCCATGGCTGTGGTGTAGGTCAGTAGCTATAGCTCTCATTTGACCCCTAACCTGGGAAATTCCATATGCTGCAGGTGCAGCACTAAAAAGTTAAAAAAAAAAAAATTGAGAGTTCCCATAGTGGCTCAGAGGGAATGAATCTGACTAGCATCCATGAGGATGCAGGTTCGATCCCTGGCTTTGCTCAGTGGATTAAGGAGCCAGTGTTGCCGTGAGCTGTGGTGTAGGTCGCACACGCGGCTTGGATCCCGTGTTGCTGTGACTGTGGTGTAGGCCAGCAACTACATCTTGGATCTGACCCCTAGCCTGGGCGCTTCCATATGCTGTGGGTCGGGCCCTAAAAAGACAAAAAAAAGTCCTTACATTTCACCTTACTTTTGTTGAGATTATCTGGTTCAGTAGATAGTGGGTAGTAAAATAAGTTTGCACAAATAATTTGGATCTCTAATTGTCCACTAAATGGAACTTAAGGCCTGTATCTTTCACTCACTCATTATACCACTGTTAAAGATGATCCTTTTATAATCGCCTCAAAATTTGTTTGGACACTGCTATGTCACTAGTGTGAGCTGTGAATTTGTCTTATGTACTAATTTATCACATAGGACCAGATGGGGTGTAATAAAGCTATTGCCATCTTTATTTTATAGAGATTTGCTTTGTAAAAGTTAAAGGCATGAACTCATATCCTCATAATTAGAAATGACGTGTGATTCCTATATGTTGGCACCAGCAGGTTTTACTGGGTTCTCTTCTTTCTTTCCTTTTTTTTTCATACCCAATTTTCTTTCCACGTCAGTGATCTAGGTGGGTCATAGAGAATTTGGACCTTACTAAGTGAAAGACAGTCAAAGAAGTCTTTGCTGTATAGCAGAAATGGGCATGTTGTTGTAAATCAGTATACATTAATAATAATAACAAGTTCTGTGGAGCAAAACAAGGGCTCTGACGCTTCACCCTCCAGCATTACCACATGCCGACTGCATCACGGTGATCCTCCCGTGCGGTCCTGGCTCCTCGACAAGCTCGTCCTCCCCTAGGGCCGGGCCCCTGCATGGAGGGTTGTGCTTGGGGTCCCTGGATACCAAGGACAGCCTGGCCCAGAGCTCCTCAGTAAGAAACAAAAAGGGCGGTGGAGCTGCTCTTTGGGGACAGGTGTACCCTTCAATCATACTCTGGAGATAGGAAAAGCGATTTCCTTTGTGACTGGGTTTTGGGTGGAAAATGGCTGGGATTAGAACACCATGATATATCAAAACAATATAGTACTGGCCCCAAAACAGAAATATAGATCTATATAGAACCAGATAAAAAGCCCAGAAATAAACTCTAACATCTATGGTCAACTAATCTATGACAAAGGAGGCAAGAACATACAGTGGAAGAAAAGCAGCCTCTTCAATAAGTGGACAGCTACCTGGAAAAAAATGAAATGAGAACACTCTCCAACACCATACACAGAAATAAACTCAAAATGGATTAAAGACCTAACTATAAGGCCAGATACTATAAAACTCCTAGAGGGAAACATAGGCAGAATGCCCTTTGACATAAATCCACCTCCTAGAATAATCACAATAAAGACAAAATTAAACCATTGGGACCTAATTAAACTCAAAAGGTTTCGCACTGCCAAGGAAAACATTAAAAAAATGAAAAGACGAACCACATAATGAAAGAAAATCTTTGCAAACGATGCAACAGACAAGGGCTTAATCTCCAAAATACATAAACAACTCATAAAACTCAACAACAAAAAAGCAAACAACCTAACTGAAAACTTTCTGCCCAGAAATAGACATTTCTCCAAAGAAGACATACAGATGGCCAACAGGCACATGAAATAATGCTCAGTGTCACTAATTATTAGAGAAATGCAAACCAAAACTACAGTGAGGTACTACCTCATGCCAGTCAGAATGGCCATCATTAGCAAGTCAACAAATAACAAATGCTAGAGAAGGTGTGGAGAAACGGAACCCTCCTTCACTACTGTTGGGAATGTAAATTGGTAAAATCACTATGGAAAACAGTATGGAGGTATGTCAGAAAACTTAATGTAGAACTACCTTATGACACAGCAGTCCCACTCCTGGGCATATATCTGGATAAAATATTCATTCAAAAAGATACATGCACCCCTATGTTCATCACAGCACTATTCGTAATAACATGGAAACAACCAAAATGTCCATTGACAGAAGAATGGATTAAGAAGCTAGGGTACATATATACAACGGAATACTACTCAGCCATAAAAAAGACAAACTAATGCCATTTTCAGCAGCATGGTTAGAATTAGGGATTCTTATACTACGTGAAGTAAGCCAGAAAGAGAAAGATAAACACCATCTGATATCACCTATTTGTGAAATCTAAACTACGGTGCAGATGATCCTGTTTATAAAAACAGAAACAGATCAAGGCCAAGGAGAGCGGACTTGTGGTTCCTGGTGGGGGGTGGGGGTGGACGGGGAGTTTGGGATTTTTAGATGCAAACTGGTAATTTTGGAATGGATGGGAAATGGGGCCCTACCTTATAGCACAGGGAACTGTGTGTGATTGGGTCACTTTGCTAAAACAGAAATTGAAGAAACAGGGAGTTCCCGTCGTGGCTTAGTGGTTAACGAATCTGACTAGGAACCATGAGGTTGCGGGTTCGATCCCTGGCCTTGCTCAGTGGGTTAAGGATCCGGCATTGCCGTGAGCTGTGGTGTAGTTTGCAGACGCGGCTTGGATCCCACGCTGCTGTGGCTGTGGCGAAGGCCGGTGGCTACAGCTCCTGTTAGACCCCTAGCCTGGGAACCTCCATATGCCGCAGGTGCGGCCCTAGATAAGGAATAAAGACAGAAAGAAAGAAAGGAAGGAAGGAAGGAAGGAAGGAAGAAAAAAAGAAAGAAAGAAAAAGAAATTGAAGAAACATTGTAAATCACCTATATTTTTAATGATGATAATAAAAGAACACCATGATAACATCGTATGATAGACATTTAGGTACGCTACACGTTTCAGCTGTTTCTCTGATTATGAGAGTGGTCTTGGAAAATGAACTGCGAATTCTTAAGCAGTCTTCTAATATAGGAATTAAACAAAACATTTTAAATGACTAGAGCTCAGAGTTAAAGGGCACAGGGAAGATGAGGGACTGACAGGTTCTAACCTCCTCACAGATGGGCTGGCCCCCCAGGTCTGCCCACTTTTCACCAAAGTCATGCATACCTAACATTGATGGGCAGGAGTTCCTCCATTCCTGGGAATTGACTTAAGCCACCCGAGATCTTTATTTTAATGATGATTGACACCCAAAATGTCTCTCTAACAAGACGTTTGCCTGGCTCTGACATTCAAAAATCTATGTCATAAGCTCCAAGAAAATGTACCAGATGGTAAATGCCAGCAGGGACTGGAGCCTGCTCAGGGCAGCTCTGCCTCTTATTAAACGAGGTTTTGAAATTGGGGGCTAGGGGAACACGTGGAAAATCAAGTCTGTTTATTGTATAAAAACATGAAATAACTATCTGACTTTCTTGTATGCAAAGCATACTTCTCTTTGATAAGGACATTGATACTTAGTGACCAGGTAGGACCAGAGCTAGGTAAAAGATGACAATGAAAAAGCAAAGAAAAAAATAGAAAACATTATCTCTTACATCGATGTTTCCTTTCACTTCCGTGTATAGGCTCACACTCTCCCAAAGATGAAATGTCTTTACTTGCATTTCCATGAGCTGGGGGAGAGTGACAGGAAAGAGGGAGAGTTGTGTGCAAGAAGTAGTTATTCTTATACCACATGAATTAGATGTTTCCAGACTTGTTTTTTTAACCTGTGGCAAATACCTAGAATTTTTTGTTTATTCTGCTTCCGTGAGAGCTCTTATAACTGCCATTGAAGAAAATTCCATGTAATTCAACAAATATCTGCTATAAAGCTGTATAAATCTCCTATAGAAAGTTCCAGATGGGACTCAGAGATGGGGAAAGGAGGGTTTTCTTTTCAGAAAAATAAAAGTGTTTTATAAATGCAAATAATTTCTTTCTCATCTAAGAACTGTGTGAGGTCAGATGATTTTACGTTGAGGGCAGGTTTGCATACTATATTGTGACTAAAGTTTAAATAAGTCATTTCCCTCCCTTTTTTTTTTCCTTGTGGCATATGAAATTTCCCAGGCTAGGGGTCCAATCAGAGATGTAGCTGCCAGCCTGTGCCACAGTCACAGCCATGCCAGATCCAAGACATATCTGCGACCTACATCACAGCTCACAGCAACCCTGCATCCTTAACCCACTGAGCAAGGTCAGGGATCAAACCCTCATCCTGATGGATACTAGTCGGGTTCATTTCTGCTAAGCCACAATGAGAACTCCCTAAATAGGTTATTTTCTATCTGAAAAATTTCAAATATACATCGTCCCCCAAGTCAGTTGTAGGTTTTGAAGTGATTTTGTATTGCCAGACCTCCTCCCAAATTGTAAGCCACCAGCAATATCACTTTATAATGCAGTAAACTTCTTCACTCAAATCACTAGACATCACACTGATTTTAGAATAAATATAACAGTAGAATTCTATTTTCCATCAATTTTATAGTAGAGTCTTAGAAATAATCCTCAGCCTTGAATCATTTATATTTGAGTCTTGGTACTTTTATAAATATACCTTGAACTAAGATTTTTTTTTCCCTTATACAGTAGGGTTAGTAATATTTTTGATCTACATAAAGTGCAGAAGAAAAATGACAGAGAAGTAAGCAGCTGAAAATAACTCTAATTCCGCAATAACACAATTAGCTACTTAATTACCCAGGACTCTGTCTGACTTTGGCTACAGTAATCAATATTATCAATGAGTTCCCCAACCTAGATTCTCTCCCACACATCGCTTTCATGGCGAAGCAATGCTTAGCACAAGTTCCCTTCTGTTTATAGCTAAGAAATAGAGGGCAATTTCTAAGCAATTTACTCCACTTGGTGGCTTTTTCTCCTTCTCATTCATTACAAATTTGTATAATTCAACTTTCAAGATAATCTAGAGTCACACAAACTGTAAAACATAATGGGGAGAGCCTGTGTAACCTTTACTCAATTTTCCCCAAGAGCAGCAACGTAAAAAATCATAGAACAGTGGTGGCAACCGGATGCTGGTGTGGATCCCGTCAAGACACTCAACACCCCAACTCCATACGGACCCTCTGCCCTTCCTCCCTTCTTCCCCCATCCAGTCCTTGACTCTGGTAGTCTGTTCTCCGTTTCTATAATTTCATCATCTCAAAAATATTTCATGACTGGAATCAGGTACTGTGTGACTTTGGTAAGTGGCTTTTGTTCCGTCTCCACATAACTCCTGGAGACTGGCCCGGGTTGTGTGTGTGAGCAGTCTGTTCTGTGGTGGGGGTACATGATATTTGTTTATTCACCTGATGAATAAACGTCTTGGTTGTGTCTATTAGTTGGCTGTAAATCCAAAGTTCCTGTTTGTAAAGCTTCTACCCTGTTATACTGACCCTCTCCTGTGTCTGCAGCCTCCCAGGGCTTCGGATCATCCTGTTCCACAAACGCAGTGTCTTCTACGCTCTTCACACATGTGGCCTCTCTCATGTAGCAGCATCTCCTTTGACTTACATCCCATCAGACTATCCTCTTGCATCCAAGCGGCTGTTATGGTCTTGTATCCAAATTGGAAGAGAAGATGCTGTGTTGTCTGTGGGAGCCTGGCCTAGGCTTGGAGGGCAGGAGAGAAACCATGACCACAGACACCATGCAAGGAAGGCCAGCTGGTCCCACAGACAGGCCTCCGTCTCCTCCTCCTCCTCTTCTGATGCGAAGACAGCATCGCCCAGTGCTGAGTTCCCAAGGCAGCAGGTCTTTAGCAGGAATGCCGTCTTCCATGCACAGATAGAGATACCAAAGACATAACCCACACCCCTTTTCTGAAAGTTACACTTGAGAACTAATTATCCTGAGAGCTCATACACACTCCCATTTTGCCCAAGAGGGTATGGATATTAGTCATGATCCACCTGTAAAAAAAAAAACAGAAGGAAAACTGTGCATGCTTATCCCAGAGACAAAAACAGTAAAAGAAACAAGCAGGGGTTTCTTGCACTGGATCAAGTCTTTCCCAGATGCTTCCAAGCAGTGGACAGACATGGAGTGGGCAAGCGAAGATGACACAGTTTGCTGTTCTGACCAGGAACTCAAATGGAAAGAGCCGATGAGAATAATGATCTTTCTGCCCATTGACTGAATGTTAACAAATGCATTGCCGTATGGCCTGGGACCCTGCCCCCTTTAAAAGGGCCCCTCAGCCAATGTCCCTCAGGGGGAAGGGACATATATAAAATTATCAATATTCATAACCGCTCTCTGATAAGGTATATGCACATCAGGGAGAATAACCCTTAGGATCTATACTAAGCATTGAATATGTGATATTTGCAAGGCATTATGAAAATGCTCCCTTAAATTTTCCTAAACAAAGTTCAAAACCTTTGGATACCAATCTCCGTTAAGTCTTGAAAGTGGCTTAGTTCATTTAGAAAATACTGAAATGGCTGTAGGATGGTCCTTAGTTTCAGTCTGTTCAAATTACGCTGATTCATTATTATTCAGTTAATTTAAACACAAATGGACAACTCTGGCGACTCTAGGGCCTGCTTCATCTGATTCAAGTAGTTGGGCTGGCCTGCATGGATTGAATGACTGCAACATCCAACCAGGCAGCTGCAATATTCCTCCTCTAACCCTGGGGCTGAGTCTTTGTGTCGGTTCTTTTGAACGTTGCAGAGAAACACGCCCTGAATGAAGAAAAACCCCCAACCGGAAAAATTTTCCCACAAGGTTTCTTATGTCTTTCACTTGATTTTATTTTATGTCTTGGTTTTACTTTAGACGAGACTATAGCATGACTATTAAAACTGTTTCTTGGAGACTTTTAAGAGGTCCTTGCCCCCATGGCTTTTCAAGAATCCTTTCGTTGGGGGGAGTTCCCTTCGTGGCACAGTGGTTGACGAATCCGACTAAGAACCATGAGGTTGCGGGTTCGATCCCTGGCCTCGCTCAGTGGGTTAAGGATCCGGCGTTGCCGTGAGCTGTGGTGTAGGTCGCAGACGCGGCTCGGATCCCACGTTGCTGTGGCTGTGGCGAAGGCCGGCGGCTACAGCTCCTGTTAGACCCCTAGCCTGGGAACCTCCATATGCCGCGGGTGAGGCTCTACATAAAGGCAAAAAGACAAAACAAAAAGAAAGAAAGAATCAATTCGTTGGAAAAGAAAGTGGGGAAAGAGTAAGAGTCTTCTAGCTTCACGTGTCTGAAGAAGAAAGCCATCATCGGGATGCCTGTACAAAGATGGAAATCATCAAGCCCATTCCTTAGTGGCCCATAACAAAAGAAAACATGTGGAAGATCGATGAGTGTAGGACCCACAGCTGCCCGCCCTGAGTGCCATTAAAACAAATGAAAAAATAGCCCGTTATTGCAGGAATTAATTCATGTTTTAGACAGCCAGCCGGAATCCTATCGGCAAGGTTATCCTTTGTTTAAACATCTAGTTGTTGCTTTGGGCAGAGAAAAAGCTCTTTGCATGCAGCAGTCATTTAGTCAAAGAATCAGAAAACAACGAGTCCGGTACTGAGCCTGTGACTGAACAAAGCACAGTTCAGGTCCAAAAACAGCATCTTCAGACCAAATTAGAGAAGGCCATAACCGGCCCTGCAAAATCGCAGCATCTCACAGAAGCTGTGTTATCTGCTGTGACAGCCAAGCTTCTCTCTCTCTCTTCCCGGTAATAGATCATGGTATTCTTACCAGATGTCAGATTTTCTAACGGCATTCCTTGTATCCGTGTTCATCAAAAGCACCTTCTTTTTATTGTCTCATTTGCCTGTAATAATAGTCTGGTATCCAGTAGAAAACAGTCCATCAACAGTGCTTACTGAGCAATTTCCGTGGCCCAGGGCTGTGCTGGAGGGAGGAGGGAGATGGGAAACTCGGGCAGGATGCAGCGAAACACCAAGTACGTGGTAAAGAAAGTTTTCTAGAAAGCAGGGGTGCACGAAAACCACGCAGGGCTGGTGGGGGCTTGAGACTGGCTGTGAAGTTCAAGTAGAACAGGAACTGTAAGATGGAAGGCTTTCCAGTGCAAGGAGGGGCACAAAGGCGACAAGGTACGTTTCTGTAAGCTCGATGGCTTATCCTGGCAGCCAGCAGAGTGCCTGGCACTCAGCAAACATCAAGAGCTGTTAAGTGGCTATAACATATGCAGATGATATTGGTATAGGGGTGGCCTTGGCTCTTACAGTCCCTGAAGCCACGCAGAGGCAGTAAGCAAGGAAGGGCGCCACTACTAACGTGCTCTGTTCCGCAGCTTAAAGGGGCCAATTTACCCCCAAGACTGGCGGTGACATTCTTGAAACTTGACACAGCAAGAATTTTAATCTTTATCTCAAGAAATTTTCACTGGATAGTCCGGAAGACCCGGGTGGGGTGGGGTGGAGGGAGCCTTCAGCTCATTTTTTGTTTTTTAATGCCCTAACATCTTCGCAATGTTTTTATTATTAATGATACAATAATAGCTAATTAACCGATGTATCCACTAACAAAATTGTAACTAAAAGACAAAAATCAAGATGCAAAAGAAAGTACACGCTTCATTCATGCAGCCAACAGTTTTTAGCTTGTACGATGAGCTGAGAACTTTGCTATGTAAAGTAAATTACAAAGAAAAATTCTAGAAGGAAATACACCAAAAATCTTAACTATGCTTATTTTTAAGTAGTAAGATAAAGGCTGATAATCTTTTTCTGATGGTGTGCTTCTTTGTGTCTTTTTAAATTGGCATGTACTACTTCTGTGAGTTCATAAAAATATGTACACCAAAATAAATTCAAGATGGAAAGAAAGAGAGAGAAATAATACTGTTAAAAGAAAATACGATGTCTAGATTAGGATTAGTTTAATACATTTCTAAAAGACTCAAAATAAAATTATACCCTTCAGCTCATCTTTTTCCAACCCTGATCTAGCACCCTTTGCCAGCGTCCAATGATGTAACGTCACTGTATCAGAATCAATGTACGCAAGAGGGCAGCGGGACCCTGGCTTATGGGGGTTCTTCTCTTCCAACTAGCCTCTCCGTTTAAGGATAGTATTAGTTAAAGAATTATTTGCAAAGTCTGATGAGAAGCCGTTAATTTTCATCTGCCTGGGAACTAGGTAGCCCTCCCATCCCAGGCCGGCCAGCTGGAGGCAGAGCACCGCTCGTTACCTGTGTTAGCAGCACAGGTAACAAATGCGTGGGTCTTCTCCGCGTTTCTGCTGTTCTTTCTCGCCTTTAAAAAGTACCCACAAAGGATCAAAATGTGCTTTTTTAGCATGTAGTGGATAAACTGGCTGAAGGCTTATGTCTCTGCTCTCTGATTTTAAAGCAGATGGTTAATGAATGCGCTTGTGTGTACCTGTGTGGTCCAATGGCTTCTCCACAAAGTAAGCCAGAAATTAACTTGCATGACTTTCTTCATCTGTGGCTCTCAGTGGCGTTGTTTTGCCCGTGCACCCCTGGCTTCTCAGGTACTTGTTACTTTCTCTGCTACATTTAAATCCCGTTTTAATACATGATAAACAGTACGTGTACCAAAACAGTAGCCATTCCCCTTGGCTTCTGCAAAATGCCTCCACCGGAGGCATGACATGGACTGGCATGACATTACCTACCCTCTGTGAGCGTCTCCATCTCTTCTCCTTGCATCTCACTCTTCATGATCAAAACTGCTTCTGCATAGGTTTATTAGCCAAAAAAAAAAAAAAAGGTAGGACACAGCACGGCCTTTATACCTGTTTCCCACCTGTACTTATCAGTTTGAGGCAAATATACTGTTTTTATAATTCTAGTGCCAAGGGACAGGATAGCATCAACAGCAGGGATGGTGGCTCAGTGCTCCTAGGACCTAGTCCAGTGGCAATGTTTCTGAACTCAGGAGCTAACAAACTGTCACGCGAAGTACAGGCAGGAATGTGAGATGACAAGCCCTTTAAAACCTCACTGGAAAAACCAAAAGCACCTCTGTGACAAATATAGGAGAGGAATGTTAAAATCTTGTTTCACATTTAAATGTTTCAGTGTAGTATCACAGAGTGACATACTCCAAGTGTCAGTATGACACTGAGGCGTGGCATGCACGGTAGAATATACTCCAACACGCTGCACTCTTAGTATCACCTAAATGTGGGGCTACACACAGAGACAGAGGGGAAAGGACAGACATACAGGCTCTCATCAAAGATATGATAAAGCAGCAGTTCCCATCGTGACTCAGCAGTAACAAACCCAATTACTATCCATGAGGACTCCGGTTCGATCCCTGGCTTTGATCAGTGGGTTAAGGATCCGGCGTTGCCGTGAGCTGTGGTGTAGGTCGCAGACCCAACTTGGATCCTGAGTTGCTGTGGCTGTGGCGAAGACACCTGCAGCTGTGATTCGACCTCTGGCCTGGGAGCTTCCATATGCCATGGGTGTGCACCCTCCACCCCCCAAAAATAAGGCAGCCTAAAAGCCAGCCTGGAAGGCACGTCTGTGGGCCAGACTCTGTCATCACGTCCTAACCTGCCCACCTCACTTCTTACCTTGAAATCTCACCACCTGTACAGTAGGCCTTTTTTTTCTGGCTTTTTTTTAGGACCTCACCTGCGGCATATGGAAGTCCCCAGTCTGGGGGCTCAAATTGGAGCTATAGCCTCTGGCCTACAACAGCCACAGCAAAGCCAGCTCCAAGCACATCTGCAACCTACACCACACACAGCTCATGGCAACACTGGATCCTTAACCCACTGAGCAAGGCCAGGGATCGAACCTGCATCCTCATGGTTCCTCATCGGATTCATTTCCGCTGAGCCACGACGGGAACTCAGGCATTTCTAATAATATGTGTTATTCTCTGTCTTCCTGACTATTAGGGCCCAACTTACCGCTCTTTTGCTGTTGCTTTTCCATAATCATTTTTTTCTTTTTGTCTTGGTAAATATCATCTGCAGTTTTTTAAGCGCTACTGTATACTCAGCCGTGGGAAGCCAGCCAGAAACAGCACCTCAGGCACCCACGAGCTCTCCCTGGGGCCAAGTACCCCTGAAATGAGTGAGTTCACACACTGGAGGGCGCTGCTGCCCGACTAAGTGGGATGGCATTTGCTAACTAGCATTGCCTACACCGAGAGTATTCCAAGTAGCTATTTCAAGTTTGTAAGCAGTAAAAGTGGGTGGGACCATCAGGAAGCTCCCTGCCTAGAACGCACGTTTTCCCAGCAACTTGAAATAGCTTTAAACCTGCTCATTATGTATAAGACATCGTATATGCTTAAGTGCAGATTTTTTTTTTTTCTTTCAAGGGCCGCACCTGTGGCATATGGAATTTCCCAGGCTAGGGGTCAAATTGGAGCTGCTGCTGCAGGCCTATGCCACAACCACAGCCACAGCAACGCTGGATTGGAGCCCCATCTGTGACCTACACTGTAGCTTGCGGCAATAATGGATACTTCACCCACTGAGGGAGGCCAGGAATGCAACCCACAGCCTCAGGGACACCATGTCAGGTTCTTAACCCCTTGAGCCACCATGGGAACTCCTAAGTGCAAATTATTTAGACACAGCCTTCTGTTTTACTCACCTTTCCAAACAAGAAGCAGGTTGGTACCTTAACATAGGGATAATAATATAGACGGTGTCTTATTCACACTGGCACCCCCAGCCTAGCCCCTTGCCTGGCATCCAGTATAGTTTATTGAACAGTTACTCATGGCATGCATGAATGCATGGATGAGAGCTAGTGAAGGAAATCACTTGGAAGTTAGTACAAAAAAAATCAGAGAAGATGCGCTCTTTTCAATAATTTTAACACGAAGTCATGGCCTACAAATGGGGAGTTTTGCCACAAAAATAATTTTGTGTATATAATTCCATAAATCTCTTCTTCCAAAAATAGTGATGGGGAAACATCACAGGATGGGAAATTCCCACCACCAGTGCAATATTCTGTACTTAATTAAGATACTTTCCTTCATTAAATAATGTAAAAAAAAAATAAATAAATATTTTTTTAAAAAAAAAGATACTTTCCAAGACAAAGAAAAACACATTATCATTAGGGCAGGAGAAATTGCCCTATTTAGGGGAATGGTGAGTCTGGGCTAAACAGAAGCATAAGGTTACGTTTCCTTAACAAACAACCTTCAGATCTTAATGCCTTGAAACAACAAAGGTAAGAGTTCATTTCTCCACCAGTGACACGTGAGTCACAGGGGACTGGGTTTTCTGACCTGTGGTCCTCCCACTGGGGCCTGGCTGGTAAGGAGCCACCGTCTCCCATGTGACCGGTCACCGTGGTGACGGGAGAGAGCTCCTTGCCAGGGCAGTTGGAGGCCTTGGCCCAGAACTGCCAATAATCACCTTCCCCCCCCCACCGCCCCCAGGATGCTCTGTCCTACTGAGCATCCAGAAGAGAAAAGAAGCTTCAAGAACGTGACCACCACGTTTAGAAAGTAAACCCAGGCTGATTTCCATTAAGGCAATAAAACACTATATACTTAAAAGAATAATGAACAAAGTTGTACTTGAACCCCAGCAACTTCATGTTCTTAGCCCCCTGAAGGCCCAGAATGGGGGGGGGGGGGTCTCCTGTCGCCAGTGACGCTTCCAGGGGGGCAGGTCCACGCAGGTGCCCACAGAGGACATGCGACGGCGAGGCCAGTTCTGAGGGGCAGAGGTCCCCCGGGGACAGGGAGCGGAAATGCTCTGACAGACATTCAAGGATTTTAGAGGCAAGGGATGTGTGTGTGTGTGTGCGTGTGCTCACAGCTCACCTGGCTGACATTCAAGGAACAGAGAGATTAGGTACCACCCGGTAAAGAGCGAGAAGAGGGTGGCCCTAGGTTGTAAATTCAAGGAACTTCTGCAAGAACATTTCAATCCTGCATATTGAATATCTCGTTGCGGGGGGTCAACAAAGATTGATGAGGACACAGTGTGATGGGGACAGGATTTATCACCTGTGAGGGTTCCCCGCCTGCACCCACCCCTGTGAGGAGAAGGAGGGGCCCGTCCGCTCCCCAGCTGGCACCCCCCCCCCATTTCTAACAACCCAGCTCAAGGACTCTCCGAGGCTGAGTTAGGAAATGAGCCAGAAGGAAAGAAGGATGTCCAAGAGGAGATGGAGAGCCTGCGGAGAAAAGGAGCCACAAGGAGGAGTTAGAAACCATGTGAGGAGCGAGTGAGTCGTGGGGGGTGCAGAAAAGGAGGGTCGATTCCACGACCTGTCCCGGCACGGGGGGTGGGTGCGGTCACGGATGAGGGCTCCGCTAGGACGGAGCGGAAGGGGATCATGACGAAGCGCAGGGAGCCTGAGAAGCTGTCCCTGGGTTTGTGAATCGCTTTACCTTTGCTGGTTTCCAGAGGCTGAATATTTTCATTACTTTGGGTTGTTTGGACAGGCTTGTTTGAATATCGCTCCCTAAGGTTTGCACTTATTTTTAAAAACACAGATAAGAAATTGCTCCACTTTACCGAGAAAGGCACAAATTAAAATGCCAGGGTGCCCGGATGAAATATCAAAGTTTTTGAGTCTTCTGTCAACAGAAACCAAAAGGTCATTTGCCAGCAGCCTCTTAAAGGGTGGCTGAAAAAGAGCCACCAGTCTCTTTTGTAAATGCGGATTCTGGCCTCTCCCTGCTCTGGCCCCTGTCACCAGTCTCTTGCCTCCCAAGGCCAGACACATCCTTGTGTGTAACGCTCCACGACCACAAATTCCTTAACACACGTCTCCTTCATAGGGAGCATGGTGCGACGCAAAAGAGGCTTCTGGAAACTCCCAGCGCAGGCAGGGGAGGCAGGAGATGTCTTCCACTGTGGAAGGAGTCTGCTCAAGTTCAGGGGACCAGACCTTGGTCCCTCTGCAGCCATGCCGTGTGCTCAGTGATAACGTGTACTGGACCCAAGCATGCTGTGCCCAGAACACCTCTGTCCCTGGACATCCAGACCCCGCAAGCCCCACCGCTGCCTGTCACCAAGAACAGCTCCCCACCTGCTCTCAGAGGTTTTGCCCTCAACTCCACTGCAGCCACCACCGTGCCTCCTCCTGGAGTTGGGGCTGGGGGCCGGCATCCAAGAAGCCAGCACTCGTGCCAAATGTGGCCTTCCGTGGGTTTCTCCCTCAGCCCTTAGGCAGAGTTTCCTTGTATCTTACAGTTACTCTTTAATTAGCGTTTAAATTCTTATACTAATGTTGACTGGGGGAAAAAATGCATAACCCAAAAGCTGAGAATTCTGTTTTTATTTGGCAGACAAAATTGAGGACTAGAGCCCAGGATGCAGCCTCGCAGATCGCGCTGAGGGACTGCTCAGAAGGAATCGAGGAGGAGCCAGGATATATAGGGGTTCTGCAGCAAAGACCACGTAGGCAAAGCGTCCAGAGAACACGTTAATGAAAGAAAATCTGGCATCTCAAGTGAATGAATTTAGTGCTTTTCTCTGCATGGGAAGAAGCAAGAGTCAGGGTGTGCTGAAATCTCGCTTTTGCAGAGTTCCCATCATGGCTCAGCTGTCAGCGAACTGACTAGCATCCATGAGGACGCGGGTTCGATCCCTGGCCTCGCTCGGTGGGTTAAGGATCCGGCGTTGCCGTGAGCTGTGGTGTAGGTTGCAGACTCCGCTTGGATCCCCCGTTGCTGTGGCTGTGGCGAAGGCCAGCGGCTACAGTTCCAATTCAACCCCTAGCCTGGGAAATTCCATATGCCGCGGGTGTGGCCCTAAAAGATAAAAAGACCAAAAATAAAATAAAAATCATGCCTTTGCTACACACCTCAGCCACGGGGCCAGCATCCTGTGCTTTCCCACCCTAATCCCCTTGGGGGGCAACATCAGGAGCTGAGGGAGCTGAGGGCTTGGCAGAGGCCACCCGTCTGTCTCCATCCTGAGCTCCCTCAGGGTTCAATGTCGTCTGAAGGTGATGGCTTGATGGCTGCAACATCTTTTGGTTGCTGATACTGCGGCCACAGTGATCACTCACACTGAACTTCCCCCGCTGAGCCCACTCTGCAGTTTCTACCTCCTGGTTAGACCCAGGCTCCAGACCCTCCCAGTGCTTGGGACTCCCAGCGCTAATGGGTCCTCCTGGGAATCTTGACTCGCTCTTCGGAAACACCCATTTTATGACTGCGGAAAACCGGGCAGATAGAATAACTCAGGCGGAAGAGCAGGGCTCTACGACGGATCCCAGACCAGACGGTGGACGGCTGGAGAGGTCCTTTCCGTCTGCTGCTGGGTGACTATGAAGGGATGGGTCACAGACACAGAGCACGCTGTGTTCTGCAGAAGGCAAAACGCAGAGACAAACGGTCCTGCCCCAGACGTGACCGTGCTTGGAGTCCAAGTCGTGTGAACCTCCACGCCACCCATGTGCCCGGGGTGGGGGGGCGGTTCGCCCACCTGCGATCCAGTGCTGGGGAGCACCAGGCTCGGCTCCTCCTTCGCCAGGAGTCCCGTCCCCGTTGCTTCAAGATTTAATGCACTGAGGGTTTGCGATGGAAATGCTATTAAATTCGGCTGTGATGATTGTTGTACACCTATACGTGTCATAAAATCCATTAGGAAATAAATAAATAAATTTAAAAAAAAGGATTTAAGGTTTTCAGTCGAAAAATTAGCAGCTGGACAGTTAAAACAGCCTTCTTCAGCCACAGCGGCATCACGTACATGCACAAAAGTTTTGGTGCTTCTGAGCTCTGAGTTGCACTTATTCCTGCGTAATGTCATGGCTTCTGCCTTCTCTCATTTGCGAATATCACCATTGCTTTGGAAAAGCAGGTTATAATTTACTAAATTCAAAAATGGCTTAATTATGGGTCTTGCAGCCTCCCTAATCTACATCTCCTGGGCAACTGACTGAGGACGTTTTCCCATTTTTGCCAGGACACACGCCAAACATGAGACGTCACATTAACAGCTTCCAAGCCTACGAGTCCCAAACTGAGAGACAGAATCTGCAGTTGCATTAGCTTTTGACAGATAAATAACATCCTGGTGCAAATGCCTTTGAATCAAATTTGTCATGCTCCAGAGGGCCCATTTCCTTCAAAAGTGTAAAACTCAGAAGGCCAAGCGAGGGAAGGAGAAAGTGTGATCTTGCGTGTGAAATATCTGACTGCAATGATACATCAAATATTCATAAGTTTCAAAGCAAATGAAATTTCCCTAATAACCAGCTAGTGGTCACCAACTAGTATATATCTTATTAATCTCTTTACGGGAGCGGGACCAACTATAAATTTGAACCATATTAGTCCTGTAATTGTTTGATCTACTTTTCTTAAACTTATTAAAGAACATATCAAAAAATCCCTTTTAGGAGAAAAAAAATGATAAATTTGTTAGAAAACACAGGTTGAGTCAAACCCTGGAAGATACTATCAATTGGAAAACGTTTGAATGTATTTTCAGCAAGACGTATGATGCTCCAGACTGAAATCAAGTTACCTGAAAGGCACTAGATGTAGAAATTGAAAAACCTATTGCTAGGAATGTCAGAAATGGAAACATATTAAACAAAGCGGAGCCAGACATAATTCCTATGCTGACATACCTATCAATCACCAGGTTCATATCAACTGCAAATCTTCTGTTTTTTTAAAGTTCTCTACAATTCTGATTTTTTTTTCCTGAAAATTTACTATTGTAAAAGTTTCCAGGAGTTCCCATCGTGGCTCAGTGGTTAACGAATCCGACTAGGAACCATGAGGTTGTGGGTTCTATCCTTGGCGTAGCTCAGTGGGTTAAGGATCCGGCGTTGCCATGAGCTGTGGTGTAGGTTGCAGATGCTGCTTGGATCCCGCGTTGCTGTGGCTATGGTGTAGGCCGGTGGCTACAGCTCCTGTTAGACCCCTAGCCTGGGAACCTCCATATGCCGCAGGTGTGGCCCTAGAAAAGGCAAAAAAAAAAATCTGTTAGAGCAATAGGTGTGACCTGATTCAGAGTGTGGGATTCACAGGATTATCTATGTAAATTTGTTTGGGGTACTCCAAAAAGTCCATTCTAATTAAAATTGTTTTCTTCTACGATTCCTACCAAGATTCTCATTCATTTAAATTAACTCACAAACTCTTATGATAATGACTCTGGGAGGGGAAACAACATCAGTGTGAATATTTTCAGTGTAAATTAATTCCTCCAAACACTGGGCAGACTAGACTGGTGACGTTGAAAGCGGGTGAGAACAGGGGTTCAGAGTGTTCCTGCTGGAAGTCACCGAGCGGAGTCCCGAGCCCAGAGTTGGAGGATGTGACCCAGGGCTGCTTGCTGGAGACCAGAGCTCTCAGTCTGCAGCTTCCACACTTGCCCTAAGCCTCGACTTTCCCCACTGGAAACAGGAATGATTCTATCTTGCTTAGCTCAGGGAGTTACCGTGGGAACTGAATTCGGTGCTGTTCCTGAAGCACTCCAATGTATAAGATGTAGGCATGGGTCCCAGAGGTGAAAGGCAGAGGGTCGAAAGGACAAAGACAGGCATTGAGTGGGGGACAGGCTGATGACATAAATAAATGAATTTGTAGATAAATCATACAAGAAATGTCACTTACTACCTTCTTCTTGAACCTACTCTGGGAAAACAGTGTAGATATTTTATTCAAGGACATAAAGAGAAAGAGAAGACAAGTGGCTGCATTCAGTAAGGTTTTTCTAACATTCCTAAAGAACCAGGAGACATGAAAGTCAGCCCTCTTCCCTTGATCTCCGCAGGAATAAAAGGCAGTTGATGAAAAGCACATGGTAGGTTTTCAAGCCCTGACATCTACACATGCCCATGAGACAGAAAATGGGAAAAGGTGAATCTTCTTCATAGATTCCATTATTTATATGTATGTGTATAAATGCAAGTGAAAAGTTCTAAAGCTTTCTCTACACTTTTTTTTTTTTTTTTTTGGCTTTTTAAGGCTGCACCTGCAGCATATGAAGTTCCCAGGCTAGGGATCAAATCTGCGCTGCAGCTGCCGGCCTACACCACAACCACTGTAATGCAGGATCCGAGCTGCATATGCGACCTACACCACAGCTCACGGCCACACCGGATCCTCAACATACTGAGCAAGGTCAGGGTTTGAATCCGTATCCTCATGGATACTAGTCGGATTCATTTCTACTGCGCCACCACAGGAATTCCTCTCTCCACTTTTACATCATTTGGAAAATTTCCAGTCGTACACTTCATGACTTCAAAAATTTACTGTGGTTTCCTTTTTTTTTTTTTTTTTTTTGTCTTTTTGCCTTTATGTAGAGCCGCACCCGCGGCATATGGAGGTTCCCAGGCTAGGGGTCTAACAGGAGCTGTAGTTGCCGGCCTACAGCACAGCCACAGCAACGCGGGATCCGAGTCGCGTCTGCAACCTACACCACAGCTCACGGCAACGCCGGATCCTTAACCCACTGAGCGAGGCCAGGGATCGAACCCGCAACCTCATGGTTCTTAGTCGGATTCATTAACCATTGCACCACAAAGGGAACTCCTACTGTGGTTTCTGTGTGGTGCCTTATATGCCCTCAACCAACCAGCAAGGGTATCTAAGACCCCCTCTTTCGCCAGCGAATAAGCAGGTCAACAGGTATATCGCAAGACCTCTTTTCTCCCTGGGTTATAAAAACAGACACAGCTCTCCCTGACTGTCGGGAAGTCATCCCGCGGTGCTTGCAGCATCTCTTACCTCAATAAACGCTACTTTCTCTCCACCTCACCATGCCCAATAAGCTCATCTTTCTTTTCACCCCACATGAGTCTGGAAATTCTTTTCCAACCCACATGCACAGACCATCACAGACAGCAGCAGCAGCAAAAAAAAAAAAAAAAAAAGAACAGGGCTCAAGCATCCGCTTTCCTACCCAAGCCATGACGCGGACAACCTGCCGTTATCAAAGTCCGTGCTTTTATAAAAAGCACCAGCAGTGGTACGGGAACTTTAAGAAATTCCTGAAAGAAGTCGAACGACATCAAATGCGTGGCCAGAAAAACCTCACACCCCTCGTGCGCAGTGAGAGAGTCCTGGTAGGTTTACCAAGGGACAGCAGGATTATCTCCAAGTAGAATGCATTCTGTCTCCCCTACTTTGTTTGCTTAACATCATAAAAATTACCCACATTATTTACACTATAATAAAAGCTGTATCATATAAAGGAGTATTTTTGTGGCATAGGCCAGTAGCTCCAGCTCTGAGTTGACGCCTAGCCTGGGAATTTTCATATGCCGCAGGTGAGGCTCTAAAAAGCAAAATAAAATAAAATAAAATAAAGAAATAAAAAGTAAAAAAGGAGTTCCCATTGTGACCCAGGTTTGACCCCTGGCCTCACTCAGTGGGTTAAGGATCCGCCGTTGCTGTGAGCTATGGTGTAGGTCCCAGATGCCGCTCAGATCCCTAATTGCTGTGGCTGTGGCGACTACAGCTCCAATTTGACCCCTAGCCCGGGAACTTCCATATGTCTAGGGTACGGCTCTAAAAAGCAAAAAGAAAAATAAAATAAGAGGGTGCTTTTTATATTGAACAAACTGTTTAATTGAACAAGCCTATTCATTATCCATTGCCGGGTGTCCAGTTAGCCCCAGACACAGCACGTTAAACAACCAGGGTCCCTGTGGGCTGGAAGACAAAGCCGCCGATCAGCTGTTGGCCCAGGGTCCGCAGGCCCAGGGACAGGCCGGCCGGGGAGAGGTCGGCTTCCAGCGGTTGTCGGCAGCCTTCAGGTCTCTGCGGGCTGTTGGTCCCACACATGTTCTCATCCAGGCTTAACCCTGAGCGTTTTCAGCATGGCACCATGCTTACGGAAGTGCACGAGTCAGCACGGCAATGGAAGGGCCAGCAGGGAGAGAAAGTTCCCGATATTTCATAATCTAGCCATTGAGCTGACATTCTCTTGACGTTTCCCTGAACAGTAGGGGCCATTCAGCCTTCTGGCTGCATTAGCTCCAGCCAGGCTTACCCATCCAGTGCTTACCTTCGGATCTAGAGAGACACTGCAAAATTACCTGCGCTTCTGCTTTGACATATGAGGATCCACTCCAGGCTTAGGCTGTTGGAGATCAAGGTCTCTGGAGCCCCACCTGAATCTGGATCGTTTCCACCTCCACTGCAGCTGCTTCTGATGCCCGGCGCTGCAGCCCACCGGAGGCGTGCCAGGAATGGCTGGTCTCTGCTTACTCACACTGGGTGTCACCAAACAGTGCCTTGATGGCTGTTTAATGTTCTCCAGTGGCCGCCTGCCCGACCTCACCCCCACCCCCCATCTCTCCTAAGCAAGACCCTTGTTTCAAACACATTTATTTCCCTTGGAAAGGAAATCCTGGGAGACCCTGACCCACAGAAGAAACTTAGGGAGTAGTCTGCTGACTGATAAAACTCCAAAACTGCAAGGAAGCAGAAATGTTAGAGGAGGAAAATGATATAATCTGCTTCTGAGAGTCATACAACATCCTGAAATTGTCAGATGAAAATTACTGTAAGTGGTATTTATGGGACATTGTGGGTTCAATGAATTAATAGGCCTGGGCCTCAACACTGAGCTGCTTCTTGGCCTTGACCCTGGGCTTTCTTTCTGCCTTTGAGTGAGGAAGACCCCAGCCTGTCTTATACGAGTGTGAAAGATATAAATGACAGAGAAACACAAGGAATGTGCAGCCCAATGCAAATCCGTAGCAAACATTCATCTTTGGAGAGGAGAAAATCGCAGCTGACCATTCCTCTCCTGTAACCCTAATCCGCTCTCCTTTCTTGTGAACAGAATAAAGTAGCTCCTTAAATAAAAGGCAGGATAAGACCAGGACTTGCAAACTCTTCAATGCAAACCACAGCGGCAGGAGTCCCTGTTATTGTACAGCAGAAATGAATCCAGCTAGTATCCATGAGGATGGGGGTTCGATCCCTGGCCTCGCTCAGTGGATTAAGGATCCGGCATTGCCGTAAGCTGTGTGTAGGTTGCAGATAAGGCTTGGATCTGGCGTGGCTGTGGCTGTGGCTGTGGCGTAGGCCGGCAGCTGTAGCTCCAATTCAGCCCCTAGCCTGGGAGCTTCCATATGCCACAGGTGTGGCCCTAAAAAGCAAACAATAAAAAATAAATAAACAAAAAAACCAAGGCTGTACATTTGTCCAATGACGTATGAATTCTTCCACCTTGTAAACTCAAGGAAACAAGAACAAGGTTTTAGGGAGATCGCTTCTTTCAGTTTTGAGACATTCTGGAGTAAAATAAAATATAACTTGTAGTTTGCTCAAAACTCAAAGGACATATTCTAACTGGTACAGCAGACTAGTTCAGCTCAGCGCTGGTCTATCAGACGACTCTGAAATAGCTGCTTATTCCTGACAAGCCGGGTGACCGCGAACGTGGGCAGGTGGCCGAGGGCGCAGCGGTGTAGCGTTAGATTAGCGGGTAAGTCTAGCCACGCTCTTGACAGAAGAGTCCAGAAACACATCAGCGATGAGCCCCAAATCTTCAAAACCTTTCCACTTTTACAAAAACAGCTCTGGAGTTCCCACTGTGGCTCACAGGGGAAGGACCCAGCATAGTCTCTGTGAGGATGTCGGTCTGATCCCTGGCCTCAGTCAGTGGACTGAGGATCCAGTGTTGCTGTGGTTGCAACATGGCTCCAGCTGCAGCTCTGATTCGCCCCCTGAGCTGGGAACTTCCCCGTGCCGCAGGTGTGGCCATGAAAGAAAAAGGTTTCTATTTCACATCTGTCCCCACCGTGCTGTCGAAGGGAGTCTGGGATTTTACTGCAAGGTGTGAACTGGTTCTTATATGCTCTATAAGATTTGAACAAACCAGGGAGTTTCCGTCGTGGCTCAGTGGTTAACGAATCCGACTAAGAACCATGAGGTCGCGGGTTCGATCCCTGGCCTTGCTCAGTGGGTTAAGGATCCGGCGTTGCCGTGAGCTGTGGTGTAGGTCACAGACGCGGCTCGGATCCCGCGTTGCTGTGGCTGTGGTGTAGGCCGGCGGCTACAGCTTCTGTTAGACCCCTAGCCTGGGAACCTCCATATGCTGCGGGTGTGGCTCTAGATAAGGCAAAAAGACAATAAATAAATAAATAAATAATAATAATAAAAAAGATTTGAATAAGCCAACTTCTTATTTCCTCCACTAGTACATTCTTGATAAGCAAATCCCCTTGCTTCCCCACCTTGGACAGATCCCATGCTTTGAAACACCCCTAAGAGTTGGAATTACTCATTTCAAGAAGGGCTTTGAGGCACAAGATAAACAGCCTCCAGGATAGATATTTGCAACAAGCCTCATATTTACACTTCTTGAGGTAAGAGATGGGGGGCTCCGGGCTCCGGGACAAACATGTAAAACAGCCACCTAGCTCTACTTCAAGATAGAAATAACAGCAGGCACAAGGCAAATGACTGGTACGTGTCTTCCGTGAACCTTTTAAACAGTGGTAATGACAAGATGAGAAGAGGGACTCAGCCCTGCTTGGGCTAAAGAACCAAGAGGTCACAAAACCCCCATCCTCAGGGTCAGGAAGGCCCCAACTACACATGAGCAAAGAGACCCCACTGGGTCAGAAAGGAAGGGCGTGCCTTAATAGGTCTAGAAAATCTTCCCTCCATCTTTTGCCTTGGAATCCGTCGTGGCCAAAAATGCGCACACAGGAGTTCCCGTCGTGGCTCAGTGGTTAATGAATCCGACTAAGAACCATGAGGTTGCGGGTTCGATCCCTGGCCTCGCTCAGTGGGTTAAGGATCCGGCGTTGCCGTGAGCTGTGGTGTAGGTTGCAGACATGGCTCGGATCCCACGTTGCTGTGGCTGTGGCGAAGGCCGGCAGCTACAGCTCCTGTTAGACCCCTAGCCTGGGAACCTCCATATGCTGTGGGTGCGGCTCTACATAAAGGCAGAAAGACAAAAAAAAAAAAATGCGCACGCAGATCAGGGGAGGGCCCTGGGTCTGGTCGGGTGTGAAAGATAAAACAAGATAATTGGCCAAAGGAAGACAAAGACTGGAAGAACTGTCCTATATAAATGATTTACATCCCCTCTCTGGCCTGCTTCTCATAGAGGAGGACACCGGCATCCTCAGTCCTTTGGGTATGACTGCTTTGCTTCTGCCTTCGATAAATAGACTGCTTCTCTGCATGCTCTCCCTCGCGTTGTTCCATGTTCCTAATAAGAAACTCTGTACCTGCTTTCACAGTCTTTGCCTCCTGGAAACATTCTTCCTTTAACAGGGGGCAAGAATCAGGGCAATTCTGCTTTCAGCCTCTAACTAGTCTAGTGGCTGGGATTCCTGGTTTTCATCTAGGCTGCCCAGGCTCAATTCCAGAGCAGGACATTAAGATCTCGCTCCCAGCCATCATTCACCACTGTCTGTCAGAGATCAGTTTGAGTCAAGTCTAGGCAAACAGCCCCAAAGCCAGGCTCTGCTCTTCCTGAGGGCTTGTGTCTTCCGAGCCTGTACGGGAAGGAAGACGCCCTTTGCTGCCTGAGGCAGGGCAGATGGAGCAGGAAAAGAGCAGGTAAACTCTTGCGGATTCCTTGTCTTGAAGAAAAAAAAAAAAGTTCTATCAAGATTTAAACATTCCTGCCTCAAGAAACACAGACAACCAAGCAAAATTTAGCTCACGAAATTTTACATTGATGCCCTAGGGAGAAATAGCTCATGCTAACAGATGCTCCGTCATTTTAGTGATCTTTTAGAATATTGGGATTTAACAGCAGCATATTATCTTCACCAATAACAACAAAAATGATGGGACCGTAGGCCTAGAAAATTATCCCTAGTACATTATCCATAACATGACAATTGCGAAGAACTCATCAAGATGAAGAAAAGAGCGTTTTCTAATGAACGTAGCTATCGTGTTAACTGAGGCTAATATGGGCCTTGAATTTTAGAACCATTGAATTAAGCACCAGGTAATGAAAAGTGATTATCCTAATTAAGCAGAAGGAAAAAAATAGAAGTAGGACCGTGGTTTTCTCCTTCACCCCTGAGATGTCCCAGTGTGTAAGCTTCAGAACCCATCCTCTGGGAATTCTAGCCCAGAAAGAGCAAGAACTCGCTTTAATTCCCTGTGCGATGTCAGACACCACCTTCTCCTCTCTTAACTGCCTCCATTCTGCAAATCAAAGGAGTCCATAAATTACAAAGTTCCCTTATGTTAATGATGTGGATTCCTTTTTTTTTTTTTTTTCCCTCTCCTGAAGCGTATGGAGTTCCCAGGCCAGGGATCAGATCTGATATGCAGTTGTGATCTATGCTTCAGCTGCACCAAGGCCCGATCCTTAACCCACTGTGCCAGGCTGGGGACTGAGCCTGTGTCCCAGCGCTCCCAAGACACAGCCCACCCTGTTGCACCACAGCGGGAACTCCACGCCATGGATTCGTAAGAAGGAAGGCTGTATAGAGGCATACCGATCTTAAAGGAATCAAAGATGTGAGTCTGGCTCTCTGACTCAACAGGCAGCCTCCTCAAGACGGGCAGCGGGCTGCACACTGGCTGGGGCGCGGTTCAGGCAGGACCGTGCAGACCAGCCGTGCTGCCTCCCACCTCATCCCCACCCACGCGCGAAGTCGCTGAGATCCCTTCTCAGGACCTCAACAGACTCTGCACGTCAGGACAAGGCCTTTGGGTAAATCTCCAAAGCAAATAAGGCGGCATGGTCATCAAATAGAGATGTTGTATATTTCATTCCGGAACCTGACATTTTTATGTGGTTAGTACATGAAAAGTAGTCCTAGAAATATTTCTCTCTCTCTCCCTCTCTCTCTCTCTCTCTCTTTTTTCTGAGAAGGTAACTAAAATTTTCTAGGCCTTGGAGTTCCCGTCGTGGCGCAGTGGTTAACGAATCCGACTAGGAACCATGAGGTTGCGGGTTCGATCCCTGCCCTTGCTCAGTGGGTTAACGATCCGGCGTGGCCGTGAGCTGTGGTGTAGTTTGCAGACGCGGCTCGGATCCCGCGTTGCTGTGGCTGCGGCGCAGGCCAGTGGCCACAGCTCCGATTAGACCCCTAGC
>PVHT021183709.1:232847-258567 GCA_004024745.2 Catagonus wagneri | reverse complement strand
GGAGTTCCCGTCGTGGCGCAGTGGTTAACGAATCCGACTAGGAACCATGAGGTTGCGGGTTCGATCCCTGCCCTTGCTCAGTGGGTTAACGATCCGGCGTGGCCGTGAGCTGTGGTGTAGTTTGCAGACGCGGCTCGGATCCCGCGTTGCTGTGGCTGCGGCGCAGGCCAGTGGCCACAGCTCCGATTAGACCCCTAGCCTGGGAACCTCCACATGCCGCAGGTGCGGCCATAAAATGACAAAAAAAAAAGGCAAAAAATAAAATAAAAAAATAAAATTTTCTAGGTCTTGTATGTGTCAGCCACTGCACTAAGTGCTTTGATATTTGACATGTTGTCTAATGTAACCCTCATAACCCTGTACAGCAGTGTTTCATTTTGATTTTACAAGTGAAAAAAAAAAAAAACTGAACCTCAGAGAATAGCCAAGGATAGAAGGTTGGTGATGATTTCTTGAGTTAGAGTTTGAATAAGGCATGCCCTTCTTCTCAGCAACATCTATAAAAACAGCCGTACCGAGTATAAATGAACGGAAGGTTTTTATTTTTTACATCAGGACTAGTGGGGAGTAACCCTCTAAGAGCTGCCGGCTGCCGTGCCCTGTCCAGAGCCGATGACATTCTCAGGACTCCTGGGCTCCTGGTCGCCGTGGTTAACAGCTCCGCTCCGTGCACTAGGCCGCGTTTGAATCCTAGCAGTAGACTTAACTGGCTGTATTTTCTCAGGCAAACCACTCAGCACTGGAGTTTCTAATGGGCTATTTACAGAGGTGGAGGGGGATTGTATCCATGTGGGTGGTTTAGATACAGCCTGGCATTGTTCTGCAAAATTGATCTCCGAGAGACAGCAGTGAGTGATGGCTGGGAGCAAGATCTTAATCCTTTGCTCAGGAATTGAACCTGGGCAGCCTGGGTGAAAAACCAAGAAGCCTGGCCACTAGACCAGCTAGAGGCTAGAAGCAGAATTGCCCTGATTCTTGCCCTCTGTGGGAAGCAAGAATGTTTCAAGGAGGCAAAGACTGTGAAAACAGGTATAAAGTTTATTGCTAGAAACACAGTACAACAGGTGGGAGAGCACACAGAAAAGTCGCTTACTTATTTAAGTCAGAAGCAAGGCAATTAAACACACCCAAAAGAGGAGTGAAGGTGTGGGTGTCCCCACGTGAAGAGTGCACCAGAAAACTTTATAGCCCAGTTCTTCCAGGTCTTTGTTTACCTTTAGCCAATTCTCTTGTTTTATTTCTCACACTTGACTGGACACAGAACCCTCCCTGATATGTGTGCGCATCTTTTGGCCAAGATGGGTTCTGAAGAAAGGGTTCTGGGAAGGTATCTGGACTTCTTATGGTCTGGCACCCCCTCCCTTTTTGACCCCCTAGGAGTCTTACTGCGCATGTGTAATTGGGAAGGTCTCCTTGACCCCAGGAGTGATTGAAGAGGTCGTCTTATCTTTCCACTCCTGCAGAGCTCAGCTCCTGCCGCTAACCTTCTCCTTGATGTGGCAGAGAGAGGCAAGGCCCGATTTACTCAGCCTGACAAGTCCCAGCTGTTCTCAGCCCAGGGGCGCATCAACCTCCCACCTCAAAATGACCAGTGAGCACTGTGTTATGTCAGCAGCCAGTCCTGAAAGGGCCCCTGGGGACAGGTGGGCACCCCGGCCCCTTACACCGGCAATGGGCGGACACCCTCACCACAAAGTCAGTGATCCTCAGGGCATTGGCTGGGTCTCCACCTTGACCAGTCCCCCAAGCCAAACTTGGGCCGGTCCAGGGCTGTCTTGGGGCGGGGAGGGAGGCAGCCCCACTCTGCACTGTGTCGCCGCTGTCAGTGTGTTTATCTGCCTCTGCCCACGGTGCTCCGTGGGCCCCCACCTGTTCGGCTGTTCCCCTGGGCATCTCGTGCTCCGTGCTGAGTAGCCAGAAGACTGAACACACACTCTTCCTCGTTCTTTTGTCCTGCTTTTATCACTGGCAGGAGTTCCCGTCGTGGCGCAGTGGTTAATGAATCCGACTAGGAACCATGAGGTTGCGGGTTCGATCCCTGGCCTTGCTCGGTGGTCAATGATCCGGCATTGCCGTGAGCTGTGGTGTAGGTTGCAGATACAGCTCGGATCCCGCGTTGCTGTGGCTGTGGCTCAGGCCGGCAGCTACAGCTCCTGTTAGACCCCTAGCCTGGGACTGCAGCCGTAGAAAAGGCAAAAAGCCAAAAAAAAAAAAAATCACTAGCAAAAACTCAAGTGATACAAGTCTAAAATATAAAGCAGCAAAGGGTATAAAGGCATTGAAACCTCCCTCAAGATCCCCCAACGTCAGGGCAGAAATGGGGGAGGAGGGGCTTTAGATGTGTCCCCACCTTTCACCCAGCTCCTTGGGAGAGCGGGTCACACCTGTCATTTTCTGCAGACCTGTGGCCCTCATCCAGGCCTTCCAAAGGCTCCACTTCTGTTTAAACATCCAGAGGACGTCAAACACCACGGAAGCCGTTAAAGGTGCCCAACGTGGCCTGTCGTCAGAGACACAGACTGAGGGTCAGGCTTTCACTCGAGGTCACTTTTCAGGGCAGAAGCAGCCAAACAGCCTGCTGAGCCTCAGATGTTGGAGGAAAATGTAACTGGCTACCCACAGGGGAAGAAAAACAAATATTCTCACAGGGATATTCTCACAGGGGAAGAAAAACAAATAACTGAAAACAGGGAGGAAGCTGGAGAAAAGGGAAGGGATTCGGGGTTAGTCATTTTTTTCTCTTCCCCTTGTCTCCTGAAATCATACTGTCTCAAGCCCAGATCATTGCACGTGGAGACAATGGCCAGACTGGTCTGAAAGCCTCTCTCCTCGGTCCCAACCCCTCACCCCACGCCTGTTTCTCCCGCTGCCCCCCGCCTCGCCCCAGGCAGGCAGATACTCCACTCACCCAAAGCATCACCACGGGAGCTGTCCTGCTTTGCTGCAGCAACCCTAGTCCTCAGGTGGGCCCCTGCTGTCTGACACTTACAACATTTCCACCTGAGGCTGGAAATCAGCCGCACCCTCCCTGCCTGAGGAAAATCACACTCTCAGTGCAGATCACAAACTGCCCTCCATCAGTGGCCCTGACACTTCTATCATAATTCTGGGGAGAAGGCACTGCATCTGCATGCTCAGCTTCACATCTCACTTCTTCCCTGGAGAGACCCCCGGCTGGTGGCTGAATTCTCTGTGCCTCAGTGTCCTCACCAGAACAGGACAGTGACCGCGCCCAGGTGCCTAGAGGTGTGTGTGTGTGGATGACCTGAGGCGGGCAGTCCAGGCACTCAGAGCAGCTGGGGACACCGTGACACAGCGAGCAGCACCCAGCCTGGGTTGATGCCCACTCGGGATCCTGCACATCGAGACATGCGTCACTCAGCAACATCTTCTGGGTGAACCAGTCAGTGCAAATGAAATAGCGATACGGCTAAAGGAAAGATTCTTGTGTTGGAGAATTCTCGTGTTGGAGAGCGTATTGGAATGGAAAACTTCTGGGAGTTCCCATTGTGGCTCATTGGTCATGAACCCAACCAGTATCCATGAAGATGCGGGTTTGATCCCTGGTTTCACTCAATGGGTTAAAGACCTGGCATTGCTGTGAGTTGCGGTGTAGGTCACAAACATGGCTTGGATCTGGTGTTACTGTGACTGTGGTGTAGGCTGGCACCAATTCAACCCCTAGCCTGGGAACTTTCATATGCCACAGGTTCTGCCTTAAAAAGACAAAAAAGGGGAGTTCCCGTCGTGGCTCAGTGGCTAACGAATCCGACTAAGAACCATGAGGTTGCGGGTTCGATCCCTGGCCGTGCTCAGTGGGTTAAGGATCCGGCGTTGCCGTGAGCTGTGGTGTAGGTTGCAGACGCGGCTCGGATCCCGCGTTGCTGTGGCTGTGGCGAAGGCCGGCAGCTACAGCTCCTGTTAGACCCCTAGCCTGGGAACCTCCATATGCTGCGGGTGCGGCCCTAGATAAGGCAAAAAGACAAAAAAAAGAAAAAAGGAAAAGAAAGAAAAGAATAAAAGGAAAATTCCCAAAGTGTTTAGAGATGTCTATCACGTTTATGAACTATGAGAGGATATAAAGTTCTAATCCGCTCAAAATTTTTGCTTCTAGTAATAAAATTGAGCCAAACAGAAGAAGAAAGAAAAGAAAGGGATTGATGGGAAAGAAAGGTCAAGCATCCAGGGACAACTCTTTTGTTTATTTGCTTTCTTGTGTAAACCCCACGTGGCCTCCCTGCAGATCCTTGCATCACAGGATTATAAACAACACTCCTCTGAAGGTCAGTCCCAGGGCTTCCTCGTCTTAGATGAAGCCTGGCTTTTCCCTGTGGCCACAGCGTCCCTCTCAAACTCTTCCGGGGAAAGTGGGTGGGCCCCAGAGCTGGTGATCAGCTCAAAGGGATTCACACGCACTCTGGTGCCGAGTTTGGTAAGCAGTCACCTCCCCTTACCCGTCCCCAGCTTCTGGAAACACTGCTTTTTTGTTTAGGTTCATTCAGTCTTTTTAGGAATTTATGCCAGCCTCTCCCATCTTGACTGCTCGGTCCCTTCCCTGCCAGGATCCTCTCTCACTTGCCTGGATTTTTTTTTTTTTTTTTTTTTGTCTTTTTGCTGGCCGCACCTGCAGCATGTGGAGGTTCCCAGGCTAGGGGTCTAATCGGAGCTGTAGCTGCCAGCCTACACCACAGCCACAGCAATGTCAGATCCGAGCCGCGTCTGCGATCTACACCACAGCTCACGGCAATGCCGGATCCTTAACCCATGAGCAAGGCCAGGGATCGAACCCGCAATCTCATGGTTCCTAGTCAGATTCGTTTCTGCTGCGCCACGACGGGAACTCCACTTGCCTGGCTTTTCTTGTGCACGTCTCCAAGCCAGCCTTGTATTTCACTCTCTGATCTTTGCTAGTATATCTGAAACCATCATTGGGCCCAGGAAGCAGAAGGAAGTGATCTGCACACAAAAGAAGAGTAAAACAGATGCACAGAGTGGGCTCTTGGGGTCTCCCAGCCCTCCATCCATCACTGCCTCCAAAGTCACTGCAGAATCCCCACTCTCAGAGTCAGAAGAGACCTCCGTATCATCCTTAAATGGTCCATATTGAGCTCCTGTTCTAACAGGAAGACACTCTCAGGGGTTATCTGCCTAAACACAAGGCGGCCTTCATTTATGGCGTGAAATCAAGGCCTTGCAAAGTCTTTGTCTCACTGCTTGCCTTGGCAAAATGAGATGCTGGACTGACCCGCTTCCTGGAGACATGGGAGAGAATAATGACATGGGATCAGAATGCTGAGTCTTGGAGAAGACACTCAGGGCGCTTCCCCTCACCCTGTGGCCCGTGGTCTTTGACGAACACCAGTGACTCTCCCACTTCTCACCAGCTCTTGAATGCGGGGCTGGGAAATTCCGCTAGTGCTGGATTCAGGTTTGACTCTTTCCTAACTCAAGAATCCCAGAGGGTTCAGGGACTATCTGAGCAACTCATGTGACATCTTGGGTGACTGGACCTGGATTGGGAGGTGCGGTTGTTAGAGAGATTGGGAGGTGCGGTTGTTAGAGACCCAAGTAATTGCACGTCTCGGGCTTATCAGACTTGGCCACAGCTGGAGTAAACACCTTATTTTAAGTGTTCTCTCCATGACTTTCTATTCCCTCTTATCTCTGAGGCATCTGTTTTCTTTCTAATTTTAAGAATTTAGCCTAAATTCTCTAACATGTATGTACTTATTTTTAAACTCTTCAAATAAACACTTCACAGATGGCATAAACCTTGAATTCCCTCTTGTTTTCTGAAAGAGATTCTGTAATGGCCCCACCTCGATAAGATCACTGCAGTATATGACAACGGGTCTCTTTGCGTGGCTTCGCTCCAAAGTTGATCCAGTGATAATCCAGCCCCTGATAAATAGTCAAAGCAGCATCAGAAAAGAAAGAAAAGAAAAGACCCAATCAAATTAAAGCCTCTATGTTCCTTTTCTCTGCTTCATCTACCAAGAAGGGCTTGGCTGTCTTGGTGAAACAACCACTAACTTAGATCTTGTTTCATTTAAGAGTTTCCATATGGGACTTCCCGTCATGGCTCAGTGGTTAGTGAACCCGACCAGCATCCGTGAGGTCGCTGGTTCGATCCCTGGCCTCGCTCAGTGGGTTAAGGATCCGGCGTTGCCGTGAGCTGTGGTGTAGGTCGCAGACGCGGCTCGGATCCCGCGTTGCTGTCGCCGTGGCGTAGGCCAGCGGCTACAGCTCTGATTGGACCCCTAGCCTGGGAACATTCGCATGCCACAGGTGTGTCCATAAAGACAAAAAGACCAAAAAGAAAAAAAAAGAGTCTCCATATGTCACTTAAGAGTCTCCGAAATGACAAGGACATATGATCTTTGGATATTCATTCTAAAAGAAAAAAAATACAGTATAAACGAATTTTGATTGAGCTTGTGACATCGTGCTCTCTGCTGGAGGGTGCCTTCCCCAGGACCCGTCCCATCCCTTCCTTACCGATTAGTGGCCTCTGGAACCCCACTTCCTCCAGTTTCACTCCTGCTCGGTGTCCACCTGCGAGCAGCCGTGTGCTCGGGGTCAGAGTGTGGTGATGGTTGTGTCACCCCTGGACGCTCCTTTTGGGGCCGGATGCCTGGGGTCTGTCTTTACCTGCAAAGTTGCTTCTCACTGGGTATGGCAGAAGTGACCTAGGAAGATGAAGCTGCACATTGTTTTATTTTCTGTTTTAAGTAACCCCGTGGGTAGCCAGTTAGAATTGGGGTCGGGAATCACAAGCCCCCGCGCAGCCCTTGAGTTTTGGGTGGAAGGCACCAGGGCCCCTCTCTGCCCTGCTCCGGCCTTTCTCTGGATTTTCACATGCTCAGTGGTACCTAAAGCACACGTAAGGCCGTCGGACTTCAACGCTGTCTCATGTTTGCTCACTTCACGCTTGAGCCCTTGACCTTTCCCCATCCCGCAGCTCACCCCGGTCCCGGTCCAAAGACAGTTTCTGGATTTGAGTAGCTGATGCGCTTCCATCTCCGCAGAAGCCCCAGGGACACCCACTCTGCCTGCCTTATCTACGGAGAACATCAAATCGTATTTCAGCATCGAACAATGGGAAAGACTATCCGTTTTAGGAAAGCTGTAAATGTCGTTTTTATTATTTTTTTGTCTTTTTTTTGGGAGGTTCCCAGGCTAGGGGTCTAATCAGAGCTACAGCAACGCAGGATCCGAGCCCCGTCTGCGACCTACACCACAGCTCACGGCAACGCCGGATCCTTAACTGAGCAAGGCCAGGGATCGAACCCGCAACCTCATGGTTCCTAGTCCGATTCGTTAACCACTGCACCACGATGGGAACTCCCTAAATGTCGTTTTTAAAACCTGCCAAAGCCCATGCTCCCAGAACCTGCCGAGAGCAAATTAACTCGTTCCTCCCTTTTTTCCCCTGCATCAGCCTCCAGCCGGTCAGACCGCCCGGGAGGCTCCGTATGGAGCCGGCCTGGGAACTACCCCATGCTTCCAGTTAGCCGCTTCTGTCAGGACCGATATTTCTGTTTATTCTCGCTGGATTCATACTCAGCTCCATGCTGGAGGTCAAAGGGGAAACGGCAGGTGTCAGGCTCAGCCGGGAGGGCTGTGGCTATGGGTGGCCGTGGGTGGCCCTGCGTGGCGGACACGCAAACGCTACTCTGCGTTGCGTGGAGGTCTCTCCCCAGGACCCAGAGGTACCTTCTGTCCCCACCCTAGTCAAGACCCCTTTCTCCACCCTCTGCAGCATCTGCTGACCCCAGCCCAGCTGCAGCCCGGCTCCCGTCCCCTTCCACACCTCACCCCCCCAATGAGAGCCCCACGGACACAAAACGCCTCCCAACACCAGATGCCACCCATCTAGAACTCTCTGCATCTTTTCTGCCTGAGAAACCTGCACGTTTTTAAGGGCCACGTCAAACACACGTGTGATCATCTCCGCAACAGGCTCTCAGAACTTCCTACCTTCTCCATCCTCGTTAGCAGCCTGGATCCTGTCTCTGATCCACTTTCCTCTCTCCGTCACTGCTCATGGTCACCCTGACTCTCCTCGAGCCTTGACCCTGTCTCTGCAACACTCAGCACACAGAAAAACGTGCCCAAGGAACCCGCTTAGAATGTGAAGGAGAGGAGTTCCCGTCGTGGCTCAGTGGTTAACGAATCTGAGTAGGAACCATGAGGTTGCGGGTTCGATCCCTGGCCTTGCTCAGTGGGCTAAGGATCCGGTGTTGCCGTGAGCTGTGGTGTAGGTTGCAGACGCGGCTCAGATCCCGCGTGGCTGTGGCTGTGGCGAAGGCCGGCAGCTACAGCTCCTGTTGGACCCCTAGCCTGGAAACCTCTATGTGCCGCGGGTGCAGCCCTAGATAAGGCAAAAAGACCAAAAAAAAAAAAAGAATGTGAAGGAGAGCTGGTGGTGCCCCCCCCCCGGGGGGTGCAGCTTGGGGTCTGTGTGCAGATTTGGGGGCAGGAGGAAGTCTGAGGCATGTATAAGGGGACACTGAGTGAAAGGCTCCCTCACGGTGATGCTTGGAGGCTGCCTGACCTGGGGCGCTCACGGATTTAATCTTTTATTCATCCAGTTGGTTAGACACCACCCTTTGGGGACTTGAGATCACGTTGCAAATCTGAACAATACCTTCATTACCGCCAGTAGGAGGCTATATCTCAAAAACCGAAATCAACCCCACAAGACTGGCTCATCCTTACATTTTTCAATATTACTAAAAATATAGAAAAAAATTAGAAGACTGGTGGTGGCAGAAATGTTGGTCATGGAGATATTTACTTTTCCTGCCCCAGTGATGAATGATAGCCCTGGGACAAAGACCCGGAGCTGGGTCCCCACTGCACCTGGGACACAGCAGGTGTTAGGTGCAACCGAAAGAAGTGACGGGCGCGAGAAGCCAGGCTTGCAGTCACACCCAGAAGTAGTCCTGCGGGCAGAGACATTGCCTGTTTTGTTCCTTGCTGTGGATTAGAGATTCAAGTTTAAGATGAGCCTGCCAGGTGCTCAGTAAATATTTGTCAAGTTGAAGGACTGAATGGGGGCCAGATCTTCGAGGTCCCATAAACCAGGTTAAACTTTGGACTCCATCCTAATAGCACACCGGGAGTCATTCAAAGGCTTTAAGCTGGGAAGCCGCATGACCAGACTTCAGGTTAAGAGATGGCCCCGGTGGGGGAGGGAGGAACGGGAAGTGGAGAAGGTCGGGGAGCTGTGGCCCAGGGCGGGCGGGGGCAGCTCAGGTTAGCGGTGGTGGCATGATGCGGACTAGTTCCCAGAGTTTGACAAAGACTTAGATGGGGGTTGCTGAGCAGGTGTGGGTGGCCAGGCAGAGGACTCTAGGGCAGCTGCCAATTTGGAGCACAGGGCCGCTGAGCGGGCAGGATGCTGTGGGTCAGATGCAGGAACGCAGAAGAGGGCCTTACAGGGGAGACCGTGATTCGGGTGTGCAGAGATGCTGAACTTCCGGGGAGCTGTAAACATCTCCGTGGAGAAGTCTGGTGGGTGATGATGACTCTGGTCAGAAATTTATAACACAGATCTCCCCCAGAAATCCTGGCACAGCTAAGTGGCTGCCCAGCCGGTGGCCCCACAGGCCAAATTCTGCCCCCAGACTTAGCCAGCCCACTTAAAGCATTTTTGTGTCAGCTGAAACCTTAAAAATGAGAGGACTGAACCTACAAATCCAGATTTTCAACTTTGAAAATCTGGTAAGACTGAAGCCACATTCCTTCCAGCTGGGAGAGAAGAGGCTCCCCTTAGGCGGGTTAGGTCACTGGAAACCTACCATGCCCCATGCTCTGGGTACCGCGGTCCCACTGCGTGTGCTCATCTTAGAGCAGAAGTAAGAGAAAAGTGCATCTCTCTTACCCTACAGTCTCTGTTGAAAGTTGGAAAACAGGAGTTCCCGTCGTGACTCAGTGGTTAACGAATCCGACTGGGAACCATGAGGTTGCGGGTTCGATCCCTGGCCTTGCTCAGTGGGTTAAGGATCCGGCATTGCCGTGAGCTGTGGTGTAGGTTGCAGACGCGGCTCGGATCCCGCGTTGCTGTGGCTGTGGCGAAGGCTGGCAGCTACAGCTCCTGTTAGACCCCTAGCCTGGGAACCTCCATATGCTGCGGGTGTGGCCCTAGATAAGGCAAAAAGAAAGAAAGTTGGAAAAAAAAAATGCTATTAAGACGTCTGAGGATTTTCATGGAGAAAGCAAATTCTTACGCTCATTCCTCATCACCCTTGGGTTATCTGTCTAGCACCTTCCCGCATTTGAAACAGTGACCTCCGACTTAGTTTCTAAAGATAACCTGAGCTACTGTCACGATATTCAGCTTGGAGGTTCAATCGCCCAGAGACAGCAGCAGTTGGTCCTCTCTTAAGGCTGCAGTAGTCTGGGGGTCAGATCCTATTCCTTATTCATCTCTTCTTGGATGCCCTAACAAGCTGCTTTCACATCCTTGTTCATCGGTGGTGCGTAATTTATTTATAATGGAATTGTACATATTGATAGCCTTTTCTGGTGAATACAGATTAGGCTGTTACTTTAGCGAGGAAGTACTCATTGGGAGCCAAAATTGGGTCTTGCTTATTCTAGCAGTTATAGGGCTGGTGAATTCTCGAGAAATGTGGCATAGGTTTGTTTACAGAATTCTAAAACCTCCTCAGGTTGAACACTGAAGCATAACTGTACATGAAGGTGAAATATGGAATAGTGTTATGAGTTTAAAAACAAAACAAACAAACAAACTAACTAAAAAACCACCAAGAACTTACTCTGCCTGGGCCCTGTTCTTCATTCTGCCACAGACTTGCTGTTGTTAGCCTTTGGACCAGTTACTCAAATTTTCTAAATCCTTATATAAAATAGGGTTAAAAATAGCTGAATAACCTACTTCTTAGAACAGTGGGAACATAAATGTTTTATAAGGCCATATTTAACATTTTACAGATTTTAGTGGTGATTATGTTTTCTGATGACAACATAAAATAGCATATGTTAAATATACCTTATATTCAATCCAAACTTTCAACAGCTTATTAATAATCCATTGGTCTTTGAACTCATCAGTAAAAACCGAGGCATCTCATTGTTCGATTAAAAACTTTATGGAGATATTGGAAAGAAGTGTTTTCATGCTGAATTGTCCTTTCATAAGCATCACTTTTTGTCTTCTCTTAACACTGACTTTACATCTAATAATGTGATACAATTTTCTGAAAAGCCTGCCCCTCAGAGATTGGGAGTTTGTGCGATTTACTAACGGATTACAACCACCACCAGCACTGCCTATAAAGCCTTGCGAGCAGAGCAAGGATGCCCCCTTGCGAGAACGTCTCGCCAGTGCACCTCGCTGTGGATGCTGTAGCACAGCTCAGCGTCTGGGAGACGTGTTCTCAGCTCTGATTTGAGTGGATGAATTCCGCAGCTCTTGGTTTCACATGAAACTACGTGAGAGACTTTGACCGTGATCCTAGCTTGGCCAGCAATGCAATCAGAGGTCTACTTTTTAACTGTAGTATTTCTGGAGTTTTCCTTGTGTCCTCCACTGTATCTGAAATTTGTTGTTGGAAAACACAGGTTTTTGAAATTATATTTTGTTGTTATTCAGAAAAAAATTTATTAAATGAAAGATTCTTTAAATTCTATAGTGCTTTACAATTTTCAAAAGCTTCACGCACTTGACTTCATGTAATCCCATAATAACCCTTTCCCCTCCCCCACCCCTTCGTTTCCCTCCCCCCTTCCCTCTCCCCACAGATGCACGCCAGTTTGTTCTCTATACCCGTGAGTCTGCTTCTTTTTTGCTGTTCACTAGTTTGTTGTATTTTTTAGGTTCCACATAGAAGCGGTAGCATACAGTATTTGTTTTTCTCTATCTGATTTATTTCAGTTAGCATATTCTCTAGGTCCACCTACATTGTTGAAAATGGCAGAATTTTGTTCTTTTTTATGGCTGAGTAGTTTTCCAGTGTGTGTGTGTGTGTGTGTGTGTGTGTGTGTGCGCGCGCGCGCACACACATCTTATCTGTTAGTATGAGGACAGATACTTAGATTGCTTCCATACCTTGGCAATTATAAATAACGCTTCTATGAACATTGAGGTGCCTGTATCTTTTCGAATTAGTGTCCTGGGATATATGCCCAGGAGTGGAATTGCTGGGTCATTGCTGGGTAGTTCTATATTCAGTATTTTTGAGAAACCCCCATATTGTTTTCCACAGTGGCTGCACCAATTTACATTCTGATCAACAGTATAGAAGGGCAAACTATATTTTGGTTTGAGTTTCATTTAGGTTTAATAAATATATGTACATGGCTCACCAATTGCTACTTTGAAGAAAAGAAGTTAGGGAGTTCCTGTCATGGCTCAGCAGAAATGAAACCGACTAGGAACCTTGAGGTTGTGGGTTCGATCCCTGGCCTTGCTCAGTGGGTTAAGGATCCGTCATTGCCGTGAACTGTGGCATGGGTCACAGACATGGCTCAAATCTCACATTGCTGTGGCTGTGGTGTAGGCTGCAGTGGCAGCTCTGATTCGACCCCTAGCCTGGGAACTTCTGTATGCCACAGGTGTGACCCTAAAAAAAAAAGAAAAAGAAGAAGAAGAAGAAGTTAAAGGCTTGTTTCTCTCCTTTGCAAGAGAAATTAGGGCTGAATGGATTGTGGCTGTTATGGCAGATCCGTGGTGTCAAGAAGGACAAGTGGGGTTTTCTGCCCCACCCTCGTGGGTCATGACTTTCCTGTTCAAGACAGCTGCTGGGAATTCAGAGGCTCTGGCTACCATACCCCCTGAGAAGTTATGAGAAGGAAAGGGGAAAAGGCACAAAAGGACACCTCCATTTGGTCCAGTGTCTTCTCATACATCCCAGGAGACTGTAGACATGGGACCACAGCCAGCCTTGGGGCAGGTGGAAATGACTTTTACTCTGTCTTGCAATGTGTGTGATTAAAGAACAGGGTCTGTTCCAAGGAGGAAGGAGAGAATGAATCTATGGGCTAGAGGCTTGTCCTAGACTCCAAATCCCAAACATTTATGCATGGGTACCATCCTGGTGAGAACTTTAGGGAGTTAATACAAGAGAATCAATGGATTTGCATGAAGGAAATAAAAGTCAAAGGCGCAGGGATATTGTTCAATGACCAAGTGAAATTCTTAGAACATGTGAACATTTGTTCCAACTAATAAGACCAGCACTGAGTACGTGAAATATGATATTTGCTTTAAAATGAATGACTCTTACACATAGACATTTGCTAGTAAACACAAGCCCCTTCATTATCCACTATGAGTAAACATCCAACCAGGGCAATTATTAGAAACCTGTTGATGTGAAGTTAAGACAGTGTGATTGCCTCACAAAATAGCAAAATAGTCGATACAGCTGCTTTGGTTACAAAATATCACTTTCATGTACTCGTTATTTTCATTTTCAAATAATTTTCAGGGAGTTCACGTCATGCCGCAGCGGAAACAGATCTGACTAGGAACAACGAGGTTGTGGGTTCGATCCCTGGCCTCGCTCAGTGGATTAAAGATCCGGTATTGCCATGAGCTGTGGTGTAGGTGGCAGATGTGGCTTGGATCCTGCATTGCTGTGGCTGTGGTGTAGACCCACAGCTGTAGCTCCCATTGGACCCCTAGCCTGGGAACCTCCATATGCCACGGTGCAGCCCTAAAAATTTCAGGATATGACACTAATCACAAATTTTAAGCATTTTATTTGTCCTTTTATTTTTAATTTTTTAACTTTATTATAGTTGATTTACAATGTTCTGCCATACAACAAAGTGACTCAGTTATACACGTGTATACATTCTTTTGCTTACATTATCCTCTATCCTGATCCATCACAAGTGGTTGGATATAGTTAAATACGTGTTTGACAATATCCAAAGGAAAAATCCAGACCTGCTAGTAATTTGTCTAGAACAATATATTTATACTTTCAGGATGGCAACCCAACTGCTAAGTCATTTTTTTTTTCTTTTTTGTCTTTTTGCCTTATCTAGGGCCGCACCCGCGGCATATGGAGGTTCCCAGGCTAGGGGTCTAACAGGAGCTGTAGCCGCCGGCCTTCGCCACAGCCACAGCAACGTGGGATCCGAGCTGCTTCTGCAAACTTCACCACAGCTCACGGCAACGCCGGATCCTTAACCCACTGAGCGAGGCCAGGGATCAAACCTGTAACCTCATGGCTCTTAGTTGGATTCGTTTCCGCTGCGCCACAATGGGAACTCCGATATACATACATTCCTTTTCTCATATTACCTTTCATCATGTTCTATCCCAAGAGATTGGATATAGCTTCCTGTCCTGACTTTTCATTTGTTTTGCTTTTTTAGAACTGCATTCACGGCATATGAAAGTTCCCAGGCTAGAGGCTGAATCACAGCTGCAGCTACTGGGTTACAACACTGACCCAGTAACGTCAGATCTGAGCTGCATCTGTGACCTACACCACAGCTCACAGCAGTGCAGGATCCTTGAACTCACTGAGTGAGGCCGGGTATCAAACCTGCATCTTCATGGATACTAGTCAGATTCTTAACCCACTGAGCCACAATGGGAACTCCCATCCTGACTATTTAAAACAATTTATTCAACAAATGTTATTAAAGGATGAAATTAATTATATGTACTGACATGGAAAGAATTCCATTATATATTATTAGGTTTCAAAAAGTAAGTTTCAAAGTAATAATGTATGTATGAGACAATTTTTATTAAAGAATACATAGCGATAAATGAATATATCGTTGTAAATGTACAGTTACGGATAAAATAACTGGAAAAACAGAAAGATCTCCATGTTATCAGTGACTATTTTAGAGACTAGTACTTAGAAGTTTAGCTTTTACTTTTTACTTTGTATAGTTTCCTAGTAGTTGGGTTTTTTTCCTTAAAATGTGCAAAGTAATTTTAAAACACTATGTATTTCACTTGTGATGATAGCACCATCCAGTGGTCTATGTTAATTTTCTAAATATTTTAACAAAAAATAATGTGATATTTAATATTTTAATATTGAAATAAAAGCAAATAACTGCAACACAGGAAAAACAAACCTTCTTTTAATGTGACACTTAAAAATAACAAACCCTCAGAGTTCCCACTGTGGCTCAGCAGAAATGAATCTGACTAGTATCCATGAGGATATAGATTCGATCCCTGGCCTTGCTCAGTGGGTTAAGGATCTGGCATTGCTGTGAGCTGTGGTGTAGGTCACAGATGCAGCTCAGATCTGGTGTTGCTGTGGCTGTGGTGTAGGTCACAGATGCAGCTCAGATCTGGCGTTGCTGTGGCTGTGGTGTAGGCCAACAGCTATAGTTCCAATTCGACCCCTAGCCTGGGAACCTCTATGTACCGCAGGTGTGGCCCTAAAAAAAAAGACAAAAAAACCCTTCTATTATGCTAAGTGAAATAAGTCAGACATAAAAAGATAAATACTGTATGAAATCAGTGGGATCTAAAAAAAACAAAACAAAACAAAAAAACAGAAACAGACTCGTAGGTACAGAGCTTAAACTGGTAGCTGACGGTTGCTGGTCGGAACAGACTAAAGAGGTGAAGGAGATTAAGAGGTTAAAAACTTCCAGTTACATAAGAAATAATTCATGGGGATATAATGTATACACAGGAAGTATAATTAATAATAATGTAACAACTTTTATGGTTTCAGATGGTAGCTGGGCTTATTGTGGTGATCATTTCATAAAGAGAAAATTATCAAATCCTTATACTGTACATCTGAAACTAACATCATCTTTATGTCAATTATAACTCAATTATTTTTCAAAGAAAAGGGGTGGATGGCTTTGAACTGATAATAGGTTTGAGCTGTAAACTGATCTTCAGTTTTTAGTTGTTGAAGCTGGATAATGGTACCTATTTGTATATTTTTAAGTTCTCAGTTATCAAGAGTTAGTAACAATTTTAGGAGTTCCCTTCGTGGCTCAGTGGTTAACGAATCCGACTAAGAACCATGAGGTTGCGGGTTCGATCCCTGGCCTTGCTCAGTGGGTTAAGGATCCGGCGTTGCCGTGATCTGTGGTGTAGGTTGCAGACGCGGCTCGGATCCTGCATTGCTGTGGCTGTGGCAAAGGCCGGCAGCTACAGCTCCTGTTAGACCCCTAGCCTGGGAACCTCCATATGCCGCGGGTGCGGCCCTAGATAAGGCAAAAAGACAATAATAATAATAATAATAATAATTTTAAAAAATAAGAAGAACAAACATTGTAATTTTATTTTAAAAATTTTATATCTTAGAGTAATCTACAAGATATATTAAATGGAGAAACCAAAATACATAAAACTATGTGTGTGATAATCTACCAAAGTATTTTTTCATGTTTGCATGTGTATAAAATATCTCTGGAATCCACACACACAGACCCCTGGTGAATTTGGTCATCTTTAGTGAAGAGAAGAAATGACTAAAACATAGTGATGAGAGCAAGAACTTCATGTGTGTTCTTTCTGAACCTTTTGAATTTTCAAATCTTATATAAAATGTAAATTAAAAACAAAGTTCAAAAGAAGTCTGTGTCTAAGGAGAATTTGCCCTGCGTCACCTTCAGAGTAACGATGTTATAAACACATTCCTAATCTTTATATGTCTTATCTACACCATGTGTTAAGTAGGCTTTTCCTTGATATAAAACAAAAAGGTTCACAGAATCAAATAATCTCTTTAGGGTCCAAGTCCAGAACCCAACTTAAACACTTTGAGAAAAACCAAACCACAAGAATTTCTCTTCTCTGAAAAAAAAGTCACCCTACATCCTCACCCTACATCCTCACCAGGGTTTAAGGGCCCCCCAAGGTCTCCAGGTCCCTAATCAGAGGCCAGAATTACCTCATCTTGAGAGAGCATTCACTACTAAAGGGAGCAAGTGTCAGCACCAGAAGAGAAGGCCCTGATCCCTGAGACCAAGTTCATCTTCAAGAGCAGTGATCTTTGACCAGTCTATTACCCAGAGTCAACTTAGAGGAATCAACGAAAGCATAACTATCTGCCAGCAAGTCACTGACAGTGCAGCCGTAACCCTCTCCGGGTACACAGAGATGCTTAGTGATGGCAGTGTCCTTCTGAGCGTTAAGGGCTGGTGAACAGGAGTTCCCGTTGTGGCTCAGCAGGGTTAAGATCCAGACAGAGTGTCCATGAGGATGTGGGTTTGATCCCTGGCCTCGCTCGGTGGGTTAAGGATCTGGTGCTGCTGTGGCTGTGGTGTAGGCCAGCAGCTGTAGCTCTGGTTCAGCCCCTCACCTGGGAACTTTCATATGCCGCAGGTGCAGCATAAAAGAAAAAAAAGAGAAAGAGTTAGTGCACAACATGACCAGAGAATATTGAATTGTATATATCAATCATCTCGCAGATTGCAAGTGCCATCTTCGGTCCATGCTTTTCAAGCAACCAGACAGAGGAAACAATATGCTTATCAAATCCGTGAAAGACTCAAAGCTGTGAGAGATACCCTATCTGTTATAAAACAAACCAGAAACTAATAAGATAGAATTTAGGAGATAGAAATGTAAAGACTTACACCTATTTTCAAAGAAACAATCTTGGGGTGGAAATGCTGTAAAAATTTGGTGGTGATGATTGTTGTACACTTATAAATGTAATAAAATTCATTAAGTAATAATAATAAAAAAAAAAGAAACAAACCATCTTGGCTATTGCAGGATCTGGTGTTGCCATGGCTGTGGCGTAGTCCTCAGCTACAGGTCCCATTTTACCCCTCGCCTGGAAACTTCCATGTGCTATAGGTGTGGCCCTAAAAAGCAAAAAAAAAAAAAAAAAAAAAAAGGAAGGGACTGACTGCAGAAGCTGCATGTCCTTCCATGCCAGAGAGTCTGTCTGGGCCCATCTCTCCAGCATGGATATGTTTGCAGGGCCCAGGCGGCCCTGGTGAGAGCTTCCAGTGCAGTGTGGAAAGTGGCTGGGCTGCTGCAGGAGAAAGCACTCAGCCTTCCTCTCACCGTGTAATGATTGCTCTAGATTTTTATCAGGGCCTCTCAGACTGAGGAACGTAACTCCTACCGGTAGCTTGCCTGGACCCTGGCGGTGGAAGAACAGCCGAGGAGGGAGGAGGCTGAATTAGAACCCTGCAGAATGCGGTCTGTGGTAGGGCCCTGAGCTGCCCTTGCCTTCTCAGACATCAGTATTCCTGGCTTTTTTTTTCTTTTTTTCTTTTTTAGGGCCGCACCTGCGGCATATGGAAGTTCCCAGGCTAGAGGTTGAATCGGAACAGCAGCTGCGGGCCTGTACCACAGCCACAGCCATGCAGGATCTGAGCCATCTCTGTGATCTACAGCTCACGGCAACGCCAGATCCTTAACCCACTGAGCAAGGCCAGGGATCGAACCCGCATCCTCATGTATACTAGTCGGGTTCATTACCCCTGAGCCACAATGGAAACTTCCTGTTCCTGGCATTTTGAGAGAGATCACAGACTTTCATACACAGGACGTATAAACTCAGGTGTCTCTTAGAATAACTCCCTCCATCCAAAGACCTCAGTGTGGGAACACTTAAATATTGCTGAAGTCTTCCCAGAAGTGTTGCTCTTATTCCTGCATTAATTTATTCATTCATGCTTTTAAAGTAAAAAAAATAACTAAATAACGAATAAGAGAAAGTAAAGGAATGAGACCTCCCAATGAAGTGAACAGCGGAAGGGCTACTCAAAAGGCAACGATAAAATGCAAGGCAAGCTGACAGCTAGCTGTAAAGTCCCAAGATAAACAGTGGTTGGAAAGTTAATTGTTTACCAAACTCGTGTTTGTTCAGCCTGGCTTATCCTTTAAGGAGGCTATAGAGACTGACCTGTGTTCAGTCACGTCACTCTTATAAACCATCTGTTGGAGCTTCGGTGCGTGTCAGCCTCGGGCCGGCTCTGCTGGCTCAGAGCTTTATACACGGAGTGGTATTTGCAGAAGGCTGTGATAGAAAAAGTCAATAACTGAATTTCCTTCATACTATTTCCTGTTTCCTTCTTGAGACTTCAGAAGGGTTTTTCTTTTCCCCTTTAGAGATACAGATTCTCCTCGGACAAATTCTAATGAAAACTCCCTGCGAGGAGATGACTAAACTTTGGTTTATGAAGGTGGCATCAGGGAAACGCCTGAGTTCAGTGAAATGTTTATGAACGGGCACAGCTGTCCTGTCTTGACCCCTAGACACTGCAGCCTCTGTCTGATCAGGCTCATGGGTTTCTGCCTAGCCTCTTCCAGGGACAGGAATAATTCTGGTAAGTCTTTATAAAACCCTCATGCTTTTAATCACAAAATGAAACTCTTTTTTTTATCAGCCCTTATCGACCGGCACTATATTTCACCACCATAACTATCAAATTCCATGTACTGTTCTTTCCTGGAGATTTTTTTTTTAAATGAAAGAAATTCAGCTTAAAAAGTGGAGAAGAAAACTCCGCTTTGTAGAATAGTCCCTCCGAATATTTTTCTTCTCCTTTGCTATGTATGATTGGTTTCTTTGTGCTAGGTTTTTTTTTTTTTCCAAATTAGAAGATATGTATTTTTTTCATTTAATTCCAAGGTGGAATTAAGCAAATTAAATGGAATCCTAAGATTTCTCTCTGTTCTCAGACTTTCCTAGTGTTGAAACATGGTGCTGTATTTTGGTGAAAGCAAGAAATCATTTCAGGAGAAATATTTCTGAGGAACACAGTTAAATAATGATTTATTTATCTTTAATTTAGACTGAAAAGCAGATAAACATCTCTTCCTGAATATTTGTAAAGTCGTTGTAAGCTAATGCTCGTGATGTAAGTCTGTAGCCAACATAATTTTGTTCTAGTTATTCAGCCAGCATGCTGAGGTGAAATGCTATGGGATATGCCTCAAAATTCAGGTTGCATCAAACTGATGTTGATGGTCTGTTGTGGAAAAAGCCCAGAAAATCCACCTGGGGTCACAGAACAATGCTCTGTTGAGAAAGAGCAGCAATCACACTGTCAACAATTAAAAACAAAATTTCTGGAGTTCCGATCGTGGCTCATGCATCCATGTCTATCAGATACATTGGCCTTTAATTTTCTTTTTTGTGCTGTCTTTGTCTGGTTTTGGTAATCAGTGTGATGTTAGCCTCGCAAAGAGTTAGTGTGTTTTCTCTTCTCTCCAATTTTTTTTCTTTTTTTTTTGTCTTTTGCCTTTTATCTAGAGCTGCACCCGTGGCATATGGAGGTTCCCAGGCTAGGGGTCTAACAGGAGCTGTAGCTGCCGGCCTTCGTCACAGCCACAGCAACGCGGGATCCGAGCCACGTCTGCAACCTACACTACAGCTCACGGCAACGCCGGATCCTTAACCCACTGAATGAGGCCGGGGGTCGAACCCACAACCTCATGGTTCCTAGTCGTATTCGTTAACCACTGAGCCACAAAGGGAACTCCCTCTCTCCAATTTTTTAGAAGAGTTTGATAAGAATAGGTTTTAAATCTTCTTTGACTGTTTGGTAGAATTCATCTGTGAAAACTTCTGGTCCTTGACTTTTGTTTTGGGGAGATTTTTGATACTGTTTCAATCTCGTACTAGTGATCAATCTATTCAGATTTTCTATTTCTTCATGATTAAGTCTTGGAAGGGTGTAAGATTCTAAGAATTTGTCCATTTCTTGCACGTTGTCCAATTTGTTGACAGATAGCTGTTCATAATAGTCTTATAATCCTTTGTGTTTCTGTGCTATTCATTGTTATTTCCTCTTTCATTTCTGATTTTATCAGGGCCTTCTCTTTTTTTCTTGATGAGTCTAGCTAAAGATTTGTCCATTTTATTTATCTTTTCATGGTTCTTAGTTTTATTGATCTTTACTACTATCTTTTTAATCTCTATTTCATTGATTTCCACTCTAATATCTATTATTCCGGTCCTTCTACTGACTTTGGGCTTCACTTTTGCTGACTTTTCTAGTTCCTTTAGGGATTTGTTTGAAATTTTTCTAGTTTCTTGAGGTAGGCTTATATTGCTATAAACTTCCTTCTTAGTACTGCTTTTGCTATATCCCATAGATTTTGGTATGTTGTATATTCATTTTCATTTGTCTTTAGGTAATTTTTTATTTCTCCTGTAATATGTTCATTGACCTAGCAGTTGTTTAATAGCATGTTTCTTAGTCTTCACATATTTGTGATTTCTCCAGTTTTCTTCTTGTAGTTGACTTCTGGTTTAACACCATTGTGATCAGAAAAGATGCCTGGTAGGATTTCAGTCTTCTTAAATGTACTGAGATTTGTTTTATGTCCCAACATGTGGTCTATCCTTGAGAATTTTCCATGGGCACTTGAGAAGAATGTGTATTCTGCTGCATTTGGATGGGATGTCCTGTACAACTCTGTCAAGGCTATCTAGTCTAGTATTTTACTTAAGATTGCTGTTTCCTTGACTTTCTGTCTGTATGGTCTACCCATTGATGCAAACGGGGTGTACCTGGAATGCGGTGAGAAAGGAGAAGAGAAGTAGGAGAGAAAGTCCCAGACACAAGGGAACCAGACTACATAAAGTATTCTAAGAAGCTGTTATAAGGATAGTAGTTTTTAGCTTGAGTAGAATCAGAAGTTATAATAGAATTTTGAGCAGATAAATATAATACGATGGTTTCTTTCTAATGCTGTTTTAAAAAGAGACTTAAGAAAAGCAAGAGAATAATGTGAGAGATCAGTTAGGAGCCTAGTTCATTAAAACTGACAAGAGCTAAAAGTGCCTCAGTTCAGGGTGGTTGCAATAAAAGTGATGGGATTCAAAATACACTTTCAAGATAAATCCAACAGGATTTCTTGATGAAAAAAGATACGGAGTGTGAAGGAAAGAGAAGAGTCAGCAATGGCATCAAGAATTTTGTCTGGAGTTCCCTTCGTGGCTCAGTGGTTAACAAATCCGACTAAGAACGATGAGGTTGTGAGTTCGATCCCTGGCCTCGCTCAGTGGGTTAAGGATCTGGCATTGCTGTGAGCTGTGGTGTAGGTCGCAGACATGGCTCGGATCCCGCGTTGCTGTGGCTGTGGCGAAGGCCGGCAGCTACAGCTCATATTAGACCCCTAGCCTGGGAACCTCCATATGCCGGGGGTGCGGCTCTACATGAAGGCAAAAAGACAAAAAAAAAAAAAAAAAAAGAATTTTGTCTGGAGCAGCCAGCAGCTATTGTCAAATGAGAAAGGAAGTTCTGTGAATGGGAATTATGAGTGAGATGAAGCAGGAATTCAGTGTTTAACATTTGCATCTGAGAAATGGTGTACATGGTTCCAAGGATGTGTGAGATCATTGTCTAATGAAATATTTCTTTGTTTCTTTCTTTCTCTCTCTTTTTTTCTGTCTTTTTAGGGCCATACCTTCAGCATGTGGAGGTTCCCAGGCTAGGGGTCAAATTGGAGCTGCAGCTACTGGCCTACACCACAGCCACAGCAAGGCAGGGTCCAAGTCGTGTCTGTGAGCTATACCACAGCTCATGGCAATGCCAGATCCTTAACCCACTGAGCGAGGCCAGGGATCGAACCTGTGTCCTCATGGATACTAGTTGGATTCATTACCACTAAGCCACATTAGGAACTCCTAATGAAATTTCTTAAGTTCCTTGCAGCTTAGAAATATTGTTGTTACATACTTTCTCTAAACATAATTGCTCAGCTATGATACATTTTTATTTCTATCCTAAGACAGAGGGTTAAAGTGCCTTGGTTATTTTCCTGCCCATTTAGGGACCTACTGTATTTTCATGGGTGGTATTTGAGTGCCAACACTTCATAAAAATTTGCCACAGGATTTATTGGTAATTGAGCTCTACGTCACAGTATAAATATTCCTGTGACTTTTCCTAATACAAAAAAAAAAAACTAAAAGTGTCATTTTAGGAGTTCCATGTGACAACTACTAAATTAAATAGTTTTCCTGAGTTGACTTCAGTTCTACATGTAATCATCTTATCTTTATTATTAAGCCATTATCATCACAAACATATTATTTACAAACTGCTTTTGAAACTTTGCAAGGCTTATGTTCTAATTTACAGAGGTAATTGCAAAGATAGGCATAATTTCTGCCCTTTGTAACCTAGCACTCTAGGAATCATAGCATTGACTCACACGGCCAATTACTCATGCTGATAATAGAGACTGTAGCTGCAGAGAGTGAGGTCAGCAAGATTCTGCCACAGCCTGTGGTCCACCAGCACACTGATGCCTGAGATGTGACAGTGACATCAGATTCAGTTGTATGAAGTGTCTGGTGCTTTGTCTTGGCTCCCACTTGCTGGGCTACAGGAAGGGTTAACAGAAAGGGGGAGAACTCGAGAGGTTCCCACCCCCCCAGACTCCCCATCCCCAATACCCACACAGCACACACTCTGCAGTGCTGAGCAGTCACGAAGTGGGAAACGCTCTTTGATGTTAAATAGGAACTTTGCAATGGGAAATTCACATGTGGGAGGTGACTAGAAATATGTCTGCCTTAAAATGGCAGCAAGCATGGCGGGCCCTCCCAGTTTGAGGGTGCCAAAGCCTGGTAATGAAGCAGGCATCAACCTGGTAGGCAAGTTGGGAGTTCCTGTCATGTCTCAGTGGTTAACGAATCCAACTAAGAACCATGAGGTTGCGGGTTCGATCCCTGGCCTTGCTCAGTGGGTTAAGGATCCGGCGTTGCCGTGAGCTGTAGTGTAGTTTGCAGACACGGCTCGGAACCCGCGTTGCTGTGGCTGTGGCGAAGGCCGGAGGCTACAGCTCCTGTTAGACCCCTAGCCTAGGAACCTCCATATGCCACGAGTGCGGCTCTAGATAAAAAAAGGCAAAAAGACAAAAAAAAAAAAACCATAGACATCCTGATTCCCAAAACTAGATGAAGGAATGTCACAGAAATGTCACAAGGTGGTGATTAATCCAGCCTCTTTGTTCTAAAACACCCTCAACCCAAAGACCAAGGGGGAGTGCATCTGAGACTTGTCACCCTACCCGCTCCTTGCCTGGCGCCTGCAACAGACCCTTACTTTCCTGCAAACTCCCGCTGCCAGAGTTTTGCTTTCTGCACCAAGGGCTCGGGGTTCAGTAACATCTGTACTTGCCCACATGGAACCTAATTACGTCCTTGTCGATCGCGGGATCAGAGCGCCTTTAACCAGGACGCTGCCACCACCATGCCCCCCATTCCAGAAGAACTGGCCCATGGCTGTCTTCTGGGTCCCAAAGTCAAAATTTATTGTCTAAAGGTAAAGATGATACCTTCGGAGGATGAAGCTCTCTCGCCACTCTTTTTTTTTTTTGTCTTTTTGCCTTTATCTAGAGCCGCACTCGCGGCATGTGGAGGTTCCCAGGCTAGGGGTCTAACAGGAGCTGTAGCCGCCGGCCTACACCACAGCCACAGCCACAGCAACGCGGGATCCGAGCCGCGTCTGCAACCTTCACCACAGCTCACGGCAACGCTGGATCCTTAACCCACTGAGCAAGGCCAGGGATCAAACCCACAACACATGGTTCCTAGTCAGATTCGTTAACTACTGAGCCACAACGGGAACTCCTCTCTCGCCACTCTTGAGTGTCCCTGAAGTTTTGTTCAGAGAGGTTAATCATCAACTTAGTAAGGGATCTCGGTTTCAGGTGGACCAGGTTTCATGGATATCTGATAATATATAGCATCCCACTACATCCTTTCACTTAACTTTCCATTGCTACTGAAAATCCTGTGTTTGTTATGCCTAGAATAACAGCATCCAACGTGAGCAGCTAGAAATAACTCACAGTATATTACCTGTATGTGCATCAGTGGAGGCCTCCTTTTAGAAACAGCTGCCTTAAAATCAGTGAATAAGAGTTCCTGTTGTGGTGCAGCAGAAACGAATCCAGCTATACCAAGAGGTTGCGGGTTCGATCCCTGGCCTCGCTCAGCAGGTCAAGGATCCAGTGTTGCCGTGAGCTGTGGTGTAAGTTGCAGACGTGGCTCAGATCTGGCATCGCTGTAGCCGTGGTGTAAGTGGGCAGCTGTAACTTCCATTTGACCCCTTGCCTGGGAACCTCCATATGTCATGGGTGCAGCCCAAAAAAGACAAAAAGACAAAAAAAAATCAGTGAATATTCTGGGCAGGAGACATAGCTGGAGTGTGGGAGACTTTCGTGTGTGTGTTGGACAACACGGACTGTCATGAAACCTCATTTCTCACTCCGACCTATGGCACTTCGTCACAGCTAGATGGCACCATTTCTTTTGCTTTTCTGTTTTTTTTTTTTTTTGCTTTACTTTTATTTATGAACAGTCCTCATAAGATATTGGCAATAAAAATGATTTTTTGTCCCCTGAGCTGATTTATCAGACTCCATAGTCTTCATATTCTCTGAAAAAGCACATGCACGATCCATCCGATTTTCAAATGTTGAAGGACTGTGGGACATAGGAGAGTTTACTAAAGCTTGAGGAAGTTTCAGAAATCAGTATTCTGTACAGTGGAACTCATATGATTCCATGGATCTTTTTTCTGGTTTTAGCTTCACCTTCCTCTCTGTTCCAATTGCTAGACGCTAATGTGGGCTAAGTCAGAATCCACCGACTGTTATAGATACTGGACGTACCACAGAATAGCATAATCACGGTGACAGTAAGAGTCTGGGCGGTGTTATAGGAACCGGCTGATAGTAAGCCACCTTGTTATTAAGTTCTACTTAATTTCTGCCGAGTTCATTTACTAGTGATTTGACCGGTTCTGTCTCTAC
>PVHT021183709.1:214099-232747 GCA_004024745.2 Catagonus wagneri | reverse complement strand
AACCCGCAACCTCATGGTTCCTAGTCGGATTCATTAACCACTGAGCCACAACGGGAACTCCTAGATCTCATTCTAAAATAAATAACTGCTCAAGAGGCTTTCTCGAGACTAGAGTGTGCTAAGTCAAGGTCTGGTTTCTCTTGCAGGTGAGGAAGGAGGTGGCATTTCATGGAGCTTCCGTTCACCAGCCTGGAGACGGCGTTCATTTTACTGGCTTTTGTAATCTTCTCCTTCTTCACTCTGGCCTCCATCTACACTAACCCAGATGACAGGAGTGAAGGTAAAGAGAGAGAGCTCTTCATGGTAGACTCTGTTTCCTTTTCTCATCCAAGCATCTTTCTTTATGGTTTGGTTTGATTTCCTTTCTATTCTGGTTGTGCGAATGAGTTTGTTTAGGAGTGTGGGGGGGGGGATATGTGTGAAGTGGAGGGAGTTTGCTTATTAAATAGCCTTGGAGTTCCCGTTGTGGCGCAGCGGTTAACGAATCCGACTAGGAACCATGAGGTTGCGGGTTCAATCCCCTGGCCTCGCTCAGTGGGTTAAGGATCCCACGTTGCTGTGGCTGTGGTGAAGGCCGGCAGCTACAGCTCCTGTTAGACCCCTAGCCTGGGAACCTCCATATGCCATGGGTGCGGCCCTAGATAAGGCAAAAAGACAAAAAAAAAATTTTAATTAAAAAAAATAAAAAATAAATATCCAGCAATACAACATATTCAATACTCATCAACAAAAGATTAAGAAGGGTTGGGACTCCTGGAGCCGATCAAGCAAAGGCATTTATTAACAAATGAACATTTACACCACCTTGTGGTTTTGATTTGCATTTCTCTAATAAATAGTGATGATGAGCATTTTTTTCATGTACCTACTGGTCCTCCACATGTCTTCTTTGGAGAAATGTCTATCATTTATTTGTGGAATCTAAAATAGGGCACCAATGAACCCAGCTGCAAAATAGGAACAGATTATAGGCATAGAGAACAGACTTGTGGTTGCCGGGAGGAGCAGGGGCATGGGATGGATGGAGAGTTTGGGGCTGGTACATGCAAACTATTGTATATAGGATGGGTGAGCAATGAGGTTCTCCTATATGGCACAGGGAACTATACATCCAGCCTCTTAGGACAGACCATGATGGAAGATAGTATGAGAAAAAGAATGTACGTGTATCTATGACTGGATCACTACGCTGTACAGCAGAAATCGACAGAACACTGTAAATCAACTACACCCTAATTTAAAAAATACCCTAAAAAAATTAACAGTGATGGAGTTAGACCAGCTACCAAATGAAGACAAGTGGGATACAGAACTTCAGAAAAGAATAGAGTGAATGTCAAAAGACTGAGAGACATCTCAGAAAATTAACAAAGCCTTGAATGTGTTTTGCAAGCGGTATTCTCCATAAGATTGTGCTGCGAAGGCCACAAGTAAAGAGAAGAGTGCTGTGTGAAGCTCTGCTACAGCCGGTGTGTCAGAAAAGTGATGCCTCCAAATCAACACCTAATCCTTTCTTTGTGCTAAAATCAGCTAACAGCAGCAATTACAAATTGGCTCTTATTAAGTAAGAGATACTATACATTTAATTTCATTATTTTATTTGATCTTTCAAGATCACACCGCCATTTAAAATTTTTTGGCTGGGTTCTATTAAATGTTGCTCCGAAATTAGATTCACTTTCAATGATGATTTCCAATATTAATTACTATCGGATTAAAAAAGGTCTCCTGTTACAGAATTATGTGCTCAATGGTGTTAACCTGCATCAGTTATTACCAAGAAATTAGCTGGGTGCAGGCTCTTGTAGGAAGTGGGTCAGAAATTTGGTCCTCCGCTCTCTTTAAAGCCAACCTAGAGGGGAAAACTGACAAGGTGAAGTTCACCCGAGTTCTGTGCTTACAGTTAGGAACTTCCTCAAGCTTTCGTCTTCCAAAATCCTCTCACTCTGTGTCTTGGGAACAATCCTCAGGGCAAAGCGCCCCTCCCCTTCCCCCAGAGGGCTCCGCTCCCCCTGCGTTGCTAAAGGGAAACCAGACCCATCCCAGGTCTGGGCGCTCCCCTGCCCAATAGCCCGAGTAAAGTCAGTGGCACTGCCCCTGACAAAACGCGGTCCGCAATTCGAGAAAATAAAAGGAAGGAGTGTGCCGGATGACACGCCGATGGAAATCCGCAAAACCCGTCACATCTGACATCGTTTCTTCCATCTGGCAGGCACGCCCATCCCAGTTAGCTTTATTTGACTGAGGTTCATCAAACCTGAACATTACAGAAGGCTGAGCCTACGGACATCGTACATCAAGTGCGTGGACAGCTTCTCTACTTCTGGCCACCACCACCCCCGCCCCCGCCCCGGCCTCCCTCTCTCTCCTTGTACCATAGAGAAGAGGGTGTGTGCAGCTATTTCCCACCCCCATTATACAGTCCACCTGCACACCAGCCCTTCTTTGAAAGTCGCCTGCTCGAATGACCGGGAGGAAGTGATAAAACGTAAGTGACCCATCAGGGAACTGTAACGATGTCCTGCGTGAGTAATGACCCTGCATCAAAGGTGTGTCCAGCCTCCTGACAAACGGTGGCACCCACCCCCCACCTCCACCCCCCTCCCGGGGGCGGGGGGTGGCACTGCCGGGTGTGGGGCTGTGGGAGTTCATAAAGATTACTTTTAAATTATCTTGAAATGCTTTGGTGAGATTCCAAAACTTTGTTAAGAATTTCTTTGCGTTTTCAGTTGCTGTTTTCCACCTGTGTCCATGTGAACAAAAAGCCTCCAGTCCCTCCCCTTCCTGCCTGAAGAGCCTGGATTTAGGGTCAGGAGAGAACCGTGGTTAGAATCCAGGGGTTAGAGCACAGTAGGAATGGGTTGACCGCTGGCCTGCCACTCACTGCGGTATGACCTGAGTGAGCAAACGGCATAAAAAAGCTCCCAGACTCACTCCCTCTGCACGATAATAATTACCCACCTGGGGCCGCTGCCAGAACTAAAATGTGATAAAATCTTTAAAACAAACACTACCCTCTTATTTTAAGAATTAAATCCACGCCATTTGCAGCAACATGGACAGAACCAGAGACTCTCATACTAAGTGCAGTAAGTCAGAAAGAGAAAGACAAATACCATATGAATTCACTTATATCTGGAATCTAATACAGGGCACAAAGGAACCTTTCCACAGAAAAGAAAATCATGGGCATGGAGAACAGACTTGTGGTTGCCAAGAGGGAGTGGGATGGTCGGGAATTTGGGGTTAATAGATGCAAACTATCGCCTTTGGAATGGATAAGCAGTGGGATCCTGCTGTACAGCACTGGGAACTGTGTCTGGTCACTTGTGATGGAGCACGATACTGTGAGAAAAAGGAATGTATACATGTCTGTGTGACTGGGTCACCTTGCTGTGCAGCAGAAAATTGACAGAACACTGTAAATCAGCTCTAATGGAAAAAATAAAAATCATTATAAAGAAAAAGAATTAAATCCTAGCTGTCATTATTGTATTTAGACTGTTCAGACTGTTCTTTGGTGTGTGATCTCCTGTCTGTAGGGTAGGTCTGTTCGTGGCCAGCTGAAGTTAAGGAGGCTGCTGTGGACACGGTTAATCGTTCGCATTTCTTAATAGAACACTCTTTGGGCGTTTCTCCTGTGCGTGCTGCTTTTTTGCTCCATGGAAGCAGCATTATGTGGAAGGAAGTCTCATTCCTACAGTGACTTAGAAGCTAGCGCTCATTTTGTTTTCATCATGGTTTCTAGTTTCGGTTTGGCTTTCCTGGTGACGCCAGGTGCCTGTTGATAGTGAGAAGTCTTTGCTGAGTACCTGCTTCTCGGCTCTGTAACAGATGTGACAGTTCTTCGGAAGAAAAGACACCTTCATTGACCTGGAAAGACCTGCTGACTGGCCAAAAAAATGTTTTCCAAGTACAGTTTTGTTTTTTGTGTATTTTTGCTGTTGGTTTTGTTTTTTGTGTGGGGGTGTTTTTTTTTTTTGTTTTTTGTTTGTTTGTTTAGGGCTGCACCTGTGGCATATGGAAGTTCCCAGGCTAGGGGTCAAATTGGAGCTGCAGCCGCCGGCCTTCGCCACAGCCACAGCAACGCCAGATCTGAGCCGCGTCTGCAACCTACACCACAGCTCAGGGCAAAGCTGAATCCTTAACCCACTAAGAGAGGCCAGGGATCGAACCCACAACCTCATGGATACCAGTCGGGTTCAATACTGCTGAGCCACTGTGGGAAACCCCCAAGCACACTTTTGAATTCTGGAATTTAGGTCCTTAAGAGAACACTGAGCAAATGCGAAACTGGGTTTGTGAAGAGCAATCGTTACAGCCTAGTCACCTCTTACAAGACCTACTGGGGCCTCTGTGGTTACTCCCTGGACAGCGGGACCCAGGTACATCGCTGTGGACCAGATGGCTGCTGTCCTGGCCACAGTCTTTCCAATATTCATGAGGCAAAATCCTTGCACACTGCAGTGAACATGTGATCTTTCAGTACCGATCTGGTGCTAAGGAATCCCTCTTACTGCTTCCCCATGCCCTGTTTGACCGTATCATGCCATCCCGTGGTTGGAAGAGAGGCCCACTTTATATGGTGCTTAGAATTCTTCAGGGAGTTCCTGTTGTGGTACAGCATTTAACAGATCCGACTAGGAACCATGAGGTTGCGGGTTCAATCCCTGGCCTTGCTCAGTGGGTTAAGGATCCAGCATTGCCACGAGTTGTGGTGTAGATTGCAGATGCGGCTCGGATCTGGCGTAGCTGTGGCTGTGGTGTAGGCAGGTAGCTACAGCTCCGATTCAACCCCGAGCCTGGGACCCTCTATAGGCCGCGGGTGCGGCCCTAAAAAGCAAAAAAAAAGGTAAAAATAGCCTTCAAAGATCATGAAGTTCTTCTGCATATTTCATCTCATACATCTGCACAATGATTAGAGTAAGATGTGCTTAGAAGTGGAAACTAAAGGAAGGAGAATTTATATTCCCCAAGTCACTTTAATCTGTTGCGTAGTTTGGAATCCTACTTTTCCGAATCTTTAGTGTGCTGCAAAAGTTTGACTTCACCTTTACCAGAAGGAACACACTGAGTGGACTTTGGGGAAAAAGAGAAATTGAGAGATAGAGACAGAAAGAAAGAGAGAGGAAAGAAGGAAGGATCTATATGTATAAGTAGAATAAACAACATTATTACTGTACAATGCAATGCCATGCAGCCATCAAAAAAAAAAATAGATGCATATGTTGGGAATATTTCCACAGTCTTTGGTGTAAAAAAGCAAGATATTGAACAATGTATTTAGCACAATTGTTTCTGTTTTAAAAGAATCAAATTAAATAAAGAGGAGAAAGTATGTATATATGCAAGTGTATGTATGTATACATATATTTAAGTCTGGAGACAGTATATGTATACACACACATATATATTTAATCTGGAAATACATACAGTGATAAATGATATTTATCTTAAGATAAATTCTAATGAGTGAAATTGGAAAACAAGAACTTTCATTTCTTCTTTTTTTTTGTCTTATTTTTTAGGGCTAAACCTGCTGCATATAGAGGTTGCCAGGCTAGGGGTGGAATTGGAGCTATAGCCGCCGGCCTACGCCACAGCCACAGCAACGCAGGATCCAAGCTGCGTCTGTGACCTACACCACAGCTCACGGCAACGCTGGATCATTAACCCACTGCGCAAGGCCAGGGATCGAACCCGCAACCTCATGGTTCCTAGTCAGATTCATTAACCACTGCACCACAACGGGAACTCCCCTCCCCCTATTTTTTTTTTTAACACCTCTTTTATGTTCAGCATCTCTGGTCTCCATCCTAATTCCTGATATTGCTCCCAAACACTTCCACTTTGCTTCCAAGTAGTTTCCACCTTTCCAGTAACTCAGGACAAACCGCTCTTTCCTGCTTGCTCTGCATCCACGCTGTCAGTAAATCCACTCCGCTCGAGCTTTAGATGTGACCAGAACTGGGTCATATCTTATGAAGCTTGCCCTGCCGCCACCCCCCCCCAACACACACACCAACTCTCAGCAAGAGAAGGACAGGAATTGAGCACATCATCCCCTGGCTCAAAACCTTGTCACGGCTTCCTAGTTCTATCAGAGTGGAAGCCAAAATCCCTACAAGGGCCCGTGGAGCCAAGAGTCTTCCCCCAGCCTTTGATCTTCGTGCTATCTCTGTGCTGTCCCCGGAGCCCCAGGTCTTTCCTGCAGCCTTTGATCTCTGGCCCTGTCTCCCCCTCTGGCTGCACTGCCACCCTGGCTGCGTCCGCTGCCCCAGGGCCCTTCCACTGGCCATGTTCTCTGCCTGGACCACTCGGCAGCTGAGGTTCCCAGGCTCCCTCCTGAACCCCTTTAGGTCTGTTCTCACCATCACCTCCTCAGCAAGCTTTACCGCAACCACCGCTTTTCGTTTGTCTCCTCCCGTCACTATTACTGATCCTTTTGACCAAGTTCTACTATTTTTTTTAATGTAGCTCTTACCAATATACTGTACATTTTCTTATTCATTCATTCATTCATTCATTCATTGCTTTTTTAAGGCCATACCTGCAGTATAGGGAAGTTCCCAGGCTAGAGGTAGAATCAGAGCTGCAGCTTCCAGTCTACACCACAGCCACAGCAACGAGAGATCTGAGCCTCCTCTGTGACTTACACCACAGCTCAGGGCAATGCCGGATCCTTATCCCACTAGGTGGGGCCAGGGATCGAACCCCCGTCCTCATGGATTCTAGTAGGGTTTGTTATCGCTGAGCCACAGTGGGAACTCCCACATTTTCTTATTCATTTTTCTTGTCTTTCTCTACCTGCAAGAATGTGCTTTGAAGGGACGTGGGGAGAAGGAGGCCGGGGTCTTTGTCACTTTTCTTCAGTGATGTATCTCAAGTGTCTAGAACAGAGGCTGGGGGTTGGGAGAGGTGCTCAGAATAACTGTTGGATGAATGAATGAAGAATGAATGAACATGCATTATGTGAATTCACATCTGCCCTAAATAATAAAAATAGATGTTATGAAAGATCAGATGTCACAGAAGTAGAATTTTTAATCCATAAGGGGCTTTAAACCTTACACAATATGGCTCATTGAAAAATTTAGGAAAGAGAAGTTCCCGTCATGGCTCAGTGGTTAACGAGTCTGACTAGGAACCATGAGGTTGTGGGTTCGATCCCTGGCCTTGCTCAGTGGGTTAAGGATCCGGCGTTGCCGTGAGCTGTGGTGTAGGTCACAGAGGCGGCTCGGATCCCGCGTGGCTGTGGCTGTGGCGAAGGCCGGCGGCTACAGCTCCTGTTAGACCCCTAGCCTGGGAACCTCCACATGCCTCAGGTGTGGCCCTAAAAATGACAAAAGACCAAAAAAAAAAGTGTCTCGACAGCTCACACACTCGCCCCCATAGTCCCCCGACAGTCTGAGCACTGCCACCAGACCAAAGGACAATGACCCCAGGCTTCTGGGTCAGGGCACAGGACCTATTACCAGCTGTCTGAAGCACTCAGCCCTCCTCAGCCTCCTGTCCTCGTAGATGATCTGCGTCCCGCAGGTCGTTAACTTCAGCCTCAACCTAAGTGCCTGCACGGTCGGGAGGCAGTTCACAGCTCACAGAGGATGTTGTCAGCTTTGGTGGTACCCAGGGAACAGTCGCCTGGAAGCCCCCGCTTGGTGTTCGGGTCTCTGCTGTCTCTCTGCCCTGTCCTGTTCCCCAGGCTACAAAGGATGCTGTCAGCCCTCGTGGTACCCAGCACACCATCACCTGGAAGCCGCTTCTCCTTGTGCAGGTCTCTGCTTTCTCCCTGCTCCCCAGACGCAGCTCTTTTCCTGAGTCAACAGGAAAACTGTGTGAGCGCACCCGTTATCTTCTCACAACCAAAGCTGGTTCCGCCTCTTCCAAATTGCCAAGTCCAATTTTTTTTTCTCAATTCTTTTTTATTATAGAGGAAGAACATCAAGTAAAGGAAAAGAAAAAGAAAAGAAAAATGTCCGGGAAGAAGAGAAATGGCTCAGAGGAAGAGCACAAAGTGGAAGCTGTTTAGTTCCGAGATGCTGCGGGGGGCGCTCCGGCCACAGCCGTTTCCTACTGAGGACGTGGAGCAGCGTCCACGGAGGCGCTGAGCCTCCTCGAGCCAGGCAGGGGTGATCAGACGATTAAAAGATGCACTTACTGTCAGCCGTAACCGTCATGACCCTTAATGAACTGAACACTGGGGCAAGGGTTTTGTAACATTTCTGTGACTCAGCTTTATTAAAAATATTTTTACACTTATTAAGAGCAATACATCATCCTAGGCATAGTGAATTATGCAAGGAAATATGCTTAAGGTGGTAACAATAAGAAGACAGAGCAAAGGGCCACTAGAGCCCAAACAATGTGTGCTAAAAGTTGCTGAGAGGAGTTCCCTTCATGGCTCAGTGGCTAACGAATCCGACTAGGAACCATGAGGTTGCGGGTTCGATCCCTGGCCTTGCTCAGTGGGTTAAGGATCGGGCGTTGCCGTGAGCTGTGGTGTAGGTTGCAGACGCGGCTCGGATCCCGCGTGGCTGTGGCTGTGGCGAAGGCCGGCACCTACAGCTCCTGTTAGACCCCCAGCCTGGGAACCTCCATATGCCGCGGGTGCGGCTCCACATAAAGGCAAAAATAAATAAATAAATAAATACATACATAAATAAAATTTGCTGAGAAAAAAAAAGATGCAGTTTAATCACTTTTTTTTAAACCTGGAGAATCATACTGTAATCTGCAAACCTTAATTCTAACACGCCATGGTGACAAACTACAGTTAACGGTATTACTGCTTCGGATCTGAAACAAACATGGAAGAGAAGGAACACTATACATTTTTACAGACTTAAGGCAGAAAAAAATGAAAGTGTTTGCATCAAACGGAAATATTATCATTGCTTTAGTGGATTTTAAAACACCAGTGTTTAGGAGTTCCCATGGTGGCACAGGACTAACGAACCCGACCGGTATCTATGAGGACTCGGGTTCGATCCCTGGCCTCGCTCAGTGGGTTAAGGATCTGGCGTTGCCGTGAGCTGTGGTGTAGGTTGCAGACGCGGCTCGGATCTGGTGTGGCTGTGGCAGTGGCATAGGTGAGTTTGACCCCTAGCCTGGGAACTTCCAGGTGCAGCCCTAAAAAGACCAAAAGAAAAAAGAAAAAGAAAAACCCATTGTCTAAGTTCTCCAAAGCAACATGGTTTAAGTGACATGAGTCTTCTAAACTTCTGGTCCTAGTACTGTGCGAATTTAGATGTGTGAGCACCGGGGAAAATTGTCATTCTATGTCTCTTGTTTTTCCTAAAGTTAAATTTTCTGTAATTGCCACGTAGATAGAAATTAAATCATCACAGTCAGTGCTGATAGCATTGCCGGGACAGGAAGGAATCTGTGCCACTGACAAAGACACCTCACTGTCCCTAATAAGGACCATTGTTTAGGGCTGCATTGCTGCTGGCTGCTGAGTTCCGGCCTCAGAAAAGACGCAATTCAGCCATGCTTGTCCTGCCTTGTACCTTTCGCTCTCAAGCAAAACTTAATCCAAGTGATTTCCTACCATACTTAACTCACTGTATATTACTGTCACTATATTGTCTGGCAGTTACACAGGCAGTCCCCCAGGGCATAAATCAGAATATCAAGAATTTAACAGATTCAGTTAGAGAGGGAGAGAGCAGATGCTTTAAAGACAAACAGAGCTAGGGAGTTCCCCTGTGGAGCAAAAGGTTAAGGATCTGGCATTATTGCAGTGGCTCTGGTTGCTGCTGAGACAGGCGTGGGTTCGATCCCTGGCTGCAAAGTGGGTTAAGGATCCAGTGTTGCCACTGGTCAAAGCTGCCACTCGGAGCCAATCTCTGGCCCCAGAACTTCACACGCCTTGGGTGTAGCCAAAAAATCAAAAAACAAAAAATTGTTGGGTTTGAATCTGTTCTAGCTTTTCCTTATTATATGTCCTTGGGCAGATTACTTCATTTCTTTGAGCCTTGGTGTTCTCCCTGGAAAATGAGGATTAAAAGGTTCCTTCTTTGCTGGATTGGTGGAAGGATAAGAGATAATGTGTGTAAAATGTGTAATTCGCTGCCTGGGATGGTTGCCCGAGGAGGTCAGCTGTTATTATTAGAAAACATTAATATTCCCTCAGACCTTTAAGTTTCCTTAATATGGTTATTTGGGAAAATAGAAAAATATGCAACATGGTTCAAAATACTTGGATGTTGCCCAGTTCAGCTCCTTACCCGTCTTACACAATATTGCACAGAAATGAGAAGCACTTAGTAATCAATTCAGGACAGATGGCAAAGCAGAAACATGAGATAAAAATCTTCCATGGAGTTCTCGTCGTGGCTCAGTGGTTAACAAATCCGACTAAGAACCATGAGGTTGCGGGTTCGATCCCTGACCTTGCTCAGTGGGTTAAGGATCCGGCGTTGCCGTGAGCTGTGGTGTAGGTCGCAGACGCGGCTTGGATCTGGTGTTGCTGTGGCTGTGGCGAAGGCCGGCAGCTCCACCTCCTCTTAGACCCCTAGCCTGGGAACCACCATATGCTGCGGGTGCGGCTCTACATAAAGGCAAAACAAACCAACAAACAAAAAATCTTCCATGGAAGTTTCCTGCTGGTACAGTGAGTTAAGGATCTGGATTGTCACTGCTGTGGCTCTGGTTATAACTGTGGTGCGGGTTCGATCCCTAGACTGGGAATTTCCACATGCCCCTGCTGTGGCCAAAGAAAAAAGGAAGGAAGAAAAAGAAAAAAAGAAGTCAAACCTTCCAACATGTTTGCAGAGTATCTGCCAAACCCTCAGTCTGTCATTTTATTACCTAGAGCATAAGCAATCCACCGAGTCAATTCAAGGTGCCTCAGAAGCGGCCGTACCCCTCATTGCCTTCACTGTACAACAGAGAAATACCCTAAACCTGAGAAACATGCCACTTCATGTCTGCATAAGGTGGTAAACAAACTGTCTCGGACAAGTAGCACATTCTTAAAATTTATCCCCTGAGGCACACTTTTCTTTCACTATTTTAATAAAAATTTCCATCTTTCACTTTTTTTTAGCATTCCATCATTTCTTTCTGGTTCATAGCCAGAATCATAGCAAATCAAGTGAGGATTTTCTGAGTCTCCCAGAGACTGGAAATTATTGGAATTTTCTCGGGAAATCCTGTCCTCATAACTTCCCATCCTGGGTGCTTGATGAAAGAATTAGAATAAGGATAGGAAGTTTGGAATGCATATTGTAACTCCAAGGCCTCTTGAAATGTACCCACCACATATGCCTCCTGTTTTGGCATGTGATTAATATAGGTTTAAATATATACTCGCCCTCCGAAATTTATTATAAATATATAGCAATAGATATCTTATGTTTTTTCCCCTAATGAGAATGTTATAGACTTTGCCAAACTCTAATTACACTTAAAATTTTTTTCTTGATGTAACAGCCATTTGCAAGCAGCCACATACTTAAGGAAAAAACCCTGCTTCTCTTCATAGCTTTTCCTTGTGCATCTCAAAAAAAAAAAAAAAAGCTAGCTGCTTTTATTCAAACAGGATTTCCATTTTGTGAAGTGTTTAAAAGGCAGTAAAGGAAAGCTAAGAATTGGAGAAATATGCTGGATAAAAGCTGTATTTCAAACCCCTATTCCTGACACAGTCCGAGCCCACCCCGCAGTTAATGGGTTACTCACCTGTCCACTCAGAACAGAAGCCAAACAGAGAAAGATGTTTGCTCAGGTAAGAGACTGAGTCCATCAAGAAAATAAGAAGAAAAGATAGGAGCGAGAGAGAATTAAAGAAGATAGTGTTCCCTGCAAGCAAATATTTTATTTTGTTTCACAATGGGTAGGAAAACAATCTGCTGTTTGTTATTTTCCCAACTATCAGCATTTTAACTCATCAAAGACGAGAGTATTTTATTTCTCTTTAGTCTGATTTGGAAAAAAAGGTCAAGGACAGGAATTCTGGGTCACTCTATTTCTCAGAAAATCTTTGTATTTCAGGCACTCATGACAGCTATAAAACACAGATCATCATCTAGTGATTTGAAAGTTGAGGTAAATTTTTCAGAGTCAAACCAACAATGCATCGTTTGTGCTACCCGGAAATAAAGAATAACTAAAGTTTACAAATAGTACAAAAGCCAACTTTACTCAATGGTTCTGAGCTTCTCTTAAACGTAATCTATTATTTGAAGAGCTAGCCAGAAACTAGACCAACTAGCTTTAGTTTTAACTTTTTCCTCTTTCAACCCTAAGTCCTTCTGGAAAAAAAGATATAAGAAGTGCAAGGAAAAGACTAGAAGGCTGGCAGGAAATAGAAATGGGAAGGAAAATGTGAAAAGACAAGTGAGCTGTGTTCGTTTTTCGTCTCAGACTAGATTAAGGCTGTCCCGTGTAACTCAGAAGCGACCCTTCACTGGGCAACCTGCGTGCCCCCTGGACACCGTGCTGGTGTGCGTGGTCTGTCTCCTGCCCACTGGTTTTCCCCCAGAAATTCCATTTTGGCCACGCCCCACGGTGAGAAACATATCCCATGCTCCTCACATTAATTTTCCACCCATTGCACAAAACTAACAAACTCTGCTAGAGGGGCTAGGGGTTTGTTTAAAAATACTGTTGGGTAGGAGTTCCCGTCATGGCTCAGTGGTTAATGAATCCAACTAGGAACCATGGGGTTGCCAGTTCCAACCCTGGCCTTGCTCAGCGGGTTAAGGATCCGGCGTTGCCGTGAGCTGTGGTGTAGGTTGCAGATGCGGCTCGGATCCCGCATTGCTGTGGCTGTGGCAAAGGCCGGTTCTTGTTAGTTCTTGTTAGACGCCTAGCCTGGGAACCTCCATATGCCACGGGTGCAGCCCTAGATAAGCCAAAAAGACTAAAAAAAATGAATAAATTAAAAAAATAATAAAAAAAACAAAAAAAATAAAAATACTGCTGGGGGAATTCCAGTTGAGGCTCAGCGGGGTATGAACCTGACTAGTATCCATGAGGATGAGGTTTCAATCTCTGGTCCCGCTCAGTGGGTTAGGGATCTGGCATTGCTGCGAGCTGTGATATAGGTCACAGGCATGGCTTGGATCCCGCGTTGCTGTGGCTGTGGTGTGGGCCAGCAGCTGCAGCTCTGATTCAACTCCTAGCCTGGGAACCTCCATATGCCACGGGTGCTGCCCTAAAAAGAAAAAAAGGAAAAAAATGCTGTTGGCATTAGCTAAGTTATGAGGACATAACTTAGGTGTGTTAGGTGGCTAGAAAGAGAACACGGGATGCAGCAGCTGTATCTCCAATCGGAGGGCGGCGCTGGGGAGGCGGAAGAGAGGGGCCACAGACCAGTTGAGGCTGGGGTAAAGAGGACAGCTGCCCTGACACGCTTTCCAGGAGCACAGCTCTGCCCTCTCCTGGGACCAGCTGACTTCAGTCACAGGACTTTTTCTAGAGCCCACAGTTCTTCTCATCTGTGGTTTGCAAAAGAGTTAGCCAAACAGAAAAGGCACCTACTGCTTCAGGCACAACCCAGTCTTTGCAATAGAAAGTCTTTTATCTTTTTACCAAAATATTGAACACAATCTAAATATCCCTTGGCTAGGGACTTAGTTAAATATATTAAGGCACACCCATCTCTTCTGCACACCAGTGGAATACTGTGCAACCCTTACAGAAAGAATGAGGTGCATGTCCATGGACTAATAGAGCAACTCTTGCTTATTTATTTAACAAAACTTTATTGAGCACTTACTATAGGCCAAGCACTGTTCTAGGCAAAGAGGACTTGGACAAAACAAAGTTCCTGCTTATGTGGGACACCAACAATAAATAAGAATGAATGGTTCTGCACTGTGTCAATGGGGTAAAACCAAAGGTAACTGGGTGAGGGGGGCAGGACTGTTGCCAGTTTATTTAGGATTGTCAGGGATGTTTTCCAAGCTAAGGCGGCATTTAAGGAGATATGAAGGAAGTGAGGAATCAGCCATGAGTGTACCTGGGGAAAGAAGCATCTCGGGTCAAAGGACAGGCACAAAGTTCTAGTTGATGGCACCTTCCAAGCACAGCCAGGAGCCCTGGTGGCAACTGTATGGGTGACGAGGACGGACAGGCATGAATGAGATCTGAGGTCAGCAGAGAAGGACACGGTGTTCATCAAGGCAAAGAACCAAAGAACATGACTTTAACTGTGAGTACAATGGAGAGCCGTCAAAGGGTCCAGAACACAGCAGTGACAGGTCTGACTTTTTTCCGCAAAGGATCACAGTTGATCCGTGTGTGTGAGAAGGCTATGTCTTTAGTAGCAACAAGGAGTTCCCGCTGTGGTACAAGGGGATCAGTGGTATCTCTGGAGCGCTGGGCCGAAGGTTCCATCCCTGGCCCAGCCCATAAGTCGCAAGTGCAGCTCAGTCCTGATCCCTGTCCAGGGAACTCCATATGCCTCAGGGCATCCAAAAAAAGGGGGGTGCTGTTTTTTAATAGCAACAAGAGAGGACACTGGCTCAAACAAGGCACTGAAAGAGGAAGTGGTGAGATATATTTGGATTTTGCATATATTTTAAATGATATCAGAAAGTCATTGCTGGCGTTCCCATTGTGGCTCAGTGGTTCATAAACCCAGCTAGCATCCATGAGGACGCAGGTTCGATCCCGGACCTCGATCAGTGGGTTAAGGATCCGGTGTCGCTGTGGGCTGTGATGTAAGTTGCAGACACAGCTCAGATCCCATGTTGCTGTGACTGTGGCCTAGACCAGTGGCTACAGCTCCAATTGGACCCCTAGCCTGGAAACTTCCATATGCCTCGGATGTGGCCCTAGAAGACAAAAAAAAAAAGTCATTACTGATTGAGCGTTAAGAGTCCTGTGTGCTCTCATTTATGCTGTAGAGAAAAAGTGGGGATGGTATAGGTACACCATTCCCGGTAAATACATCAAACCTCTGGGAAAACACGTAAGAAGTCGATGGTTTCCTCCTGATACAAGAACTACGGGTCTGAGGGTGTGAGTGGGGAAGGAGGCTGGCTTTTCAATGTACAGCCCTTTTTTTTTCCCTTTTTAGGGCCACACCCGCAGCTTATGGAAGTTCCCAAGCTAGGAGTTGAATCAGAGTTACAGCTGCTGGCCTACGCCAGCAACACCAGATCTGAGCTGCATCTGTGACCTGCACCACAGCTCATGGCAGTGACGGATCCTTAATCCACTGAGCGAGGCCAGGGATCAAACCTGCGTCCATTTGGATGCCAGCCGGGTTCCTTACCATTGAGCCATAACAGGAGCTCTCAAAGTTTTTCTTAAAGGCACAATGCAAGAACGCAGTGATGACTGAAAGTGATTGACTTGTCATAGCAAACGCTTTTCATTACAAAAAAAAAAAAAATGCCTTTGCACTTAGGGGAAACAAAACAAAACAAGAGCCCAAGTACTTTGTCGTTGCTGCTATTCTTACTGTGGTTTAATTAACAAAACTCTAAACAACTTAGACCGCGTGGAGAACACACGTTAGCCCCTGTAGGGCCGTTTATACAGGTTTCTCAAATTTGAGTTTACATTAATGTTATGTCTGGGCCAAGTAAGCATAATCTTACCCATTATATCGTAATATTGTCTTGTTCAGAAAAAAGAATCCGTAATTTTAAGTGTTCCAATTAAACTATTTCTGCAAATACAAAAATATACCTTGCCTGGCCTAATCGTATAAGAAATTTAAAATTAACTGTCTAAAATGAAAGCCTCGATTAATCTTAATTTCTCAGTATAATACGTTGTTGGATATACACTGATTTGAGTTAGATATGTTTTTTCCAGGTTTCCTAAAGTGAATTATAACATTTCGCCTCTTGTGCATTTAAAATTGGAAACTTCATATTAAAAACTAGGCTTGGATTCATGCTACATGCCCCCCGAATCACATTCATTTCCACCTCATTTTCAGGTCCCCTGCCATCACTCATCAAGTTACTTTCCTTGGCCTCTTCATATACTTTTAAAACCAGAGACCTTAGAAATCTACATCCACTTCTCCCACCTGTAGCATCACCACCTGAGTTCCAGCCACAGTGACCTCTCATCAGACGCGGGGTGGGATGGGGGTGGCGGGAGCCCCACCCTTTGTTCGCCTGCAGCCCTCCCAGCATCCTCCGGGCTTCAACGGACACACCCAGGACTCCTCCCTGAATTTGTACTACATTCACCATAAAGGCGACAGCCCTGGCACGGCCAGCCAAAGCCCTGCCAACCCCGCCTGTGACGCCTCCTCTTTGCACACACGCACCCCTTCACACCCAGTCTCCACTGACCGTCTTTAAGGCCCTGGCTCTCCCCTGGCTGTGTCCACCAGCTTCTTACATTTCTTTCTGCCCCAGATGCGGTTTCCTCCCGCTTTGACGGACTCATCCTTCAAGGGACTTTTTCCAGAGTGGCCAGTGCTGAGGTTTTGCATAAATCCCTGCTAAATTCCATTTGAATTTCCTGCTGATAGGCTGGTCTTTGTGAAAGCCTACTCCAGCCCTGCTGGCTAAAATGGCACTTTCCCACAGCTGGTCTAAACATGATTGCTCCTGGCGCACAGCACAGGGAACTATGTCTAATCACTTGTGATGGAACATGCTGGAGGGTCACGTAAGAAAAAGAAGGTATGAATGCATATATGTATAACTGGGTCATTTTATTGTTCAATAGAAGTTGACAGAACACTGTAAATCAACCATAATAAAAAAATCTTGGGAGTTCCCCTGGTGGCTCAGCAGTTAACAAATCAGCTAGGAACCATGAGGTTGTGGGTTCAATCCCTGGCCTTGCTCAGTGGGTTAACGATCCGGTGTTGCCATGAGCTGTGGTGTAGGTCACAGATGTGGTTCGGATCTGGCGTTGCTGTGGCTGTGGCGTAGGCCGGCAGCTGTAGCTCCGATTTGATCCCTAGCCTGGGAACTTCCATATGCTGCGGGTGTGGCCCTAAAAAAGCGAAGAAAAAAAAAAATTATATGTGGCAAAAGCCAAAAAAAAAGGAAAAAAGATTATCTTCAAAATGCTTTTTTTGGTCTCTGTTTTTATTTTTTGCTTTTAGGGCCACAGCCGCGGTCTATCCAAGTTCCCAGGCCAGGAGTTGAATTGGAGCTACAGCTGCCAGCCTACCCCACAGCCACAGCAACTCAGGATCTGAGCTGTGTCTGCGACCTACACCACAGCTCATGGCAACGCCGGATCCCCGAGCCACTGAGTGAGGCCAGGGATCGAACCCGCTTCGTTGTGGATACTAGTCAGATCCGTTTCCGCTGAGCCATGATGGGAACTCCGTTGTCTCTGTTTTTAAAGGCATAAGATGAGACCACCTCCCTGTTCCTTGGATGGAACTAAATCTAATGTTCACACGGGGGCGGGTATTTAATCTGAGATATACTTGCATCTCTGTCCTGTGGAGGAGAAGCAGCGTAATGGCCAGCCTCTGCTGGGCTCACGTGTGGGATGCGGGAACTGGACGTCCAGGCCGTGTGCCAAGGCCGAGCGGGGCCCATTGTGAAATCTGCCTGTCATCACACTGCACCGCAGTGAGGAGATGGCCCTCGTGTCGTTTGATCTCCGAACTGGAAGTGCACCTAAAGAAACCACACCCCCATCCACCTGAAAAACAGGTGTCCTCGGGGATATCAAGGAGGGGATGGGGTGGGGCTGGGCGTGGAGAAGAAGAGTTTTCTTTCTCATCTGCTGAAGCTTTTCCTGGAACTGAAGGCCCTCTGATGTCTTATCAATGTTTACTAACCCTTCTTAGTTAATGATGGTGGCAGCGCACAGTAGTTACGTAAACCTCGTATCATTGTTTTAGTGTCTCTTAAATGAGTGGCAAAAGGTCTGGGAATTTGGTCAACAGACTCTATGCTTTCCTCAGTAACTTAATGAACAGTGTTGAAAGCAGCTAGAGGGTCTGGCAGTAAATTGACTTGTAAATGTATCGAGAGCTTCTGAGTATTGCTGTGGCGTCCTGTCTTAAAGGAATACGTCAAATATTTATTTATTTGACTTTTACAAAAGAACTGTGATGATTGACTTCTTGGAAAGTATAATCTGAGTAAAGGGTCATTGAAAACTGGGTTTATCTGAACCTAGGAACACATTCTATTTTATCTTTAGTATAAAATGTATGGAGGGCGTTCCCATTGTGGCACAGCAGAAACAAATCTGACTAGGAACCATGAGGTTGCAGGTTCGATCCCTGGCCTCGCTCAGTGGGTCAAGGATCCAGCATTGCCGTGAGTTATGGTGTAGATCGCAGATGCAGCTCAGATCCTGTGTTGCTGTGGCTGAGGTGTAGGCTGGCAGCTGTAGCTCCTCCAATTACACCCCTAGCCTGGGAACCTCCATATGTCGTGGATGCAGCCATAAAAAGCAAAAGAAGGAAGGAAGGAAGGAAGGGGAGAGAAAGGAAGGAAGGAAGGAAGGAAGGAAGGAAGGAAGGCAGGCAGGCAGGCAGGCAGGCAGGAAGGAAGGAAGGAAGGAAGGAAGGAAGGAAGGAAAAGAGAGAAAGAAAATGTATGGAGTTCTTCTATGGCCCAGTGGGTTACAGATCCAGCATGGTGGCTACTGTGGCTCAGGTCGCGGCTGTGTCTCAGGTTTGATCCCTGGCCCAGGAACTTCCATACCAGAGGTACAGCCAAAATAAAAGTAAATTTAAAAAATGCATATCTG
>PVHT021183709.1:200770-213099 GCA_004024745.2 Catagonus wagneri | reverse complement strand
TAAAAAATGCATATCTGTCAGGATCAGAGGATGCACAGTAAATGTTACTAGATTATATTAATATCACATGCTTACCTGATGGAAATCTAAATTTTTTTTTAATTTAAATATCTTTAATTTCTTTTTAAATCCAGGCTTTGATAATTTATCAAATAATCTGCCTGCTCTTTTTCAACTGGCAAAATGATTGTTTTAAACTAGATTTGTGCATATTCCCAATTTAAAAAAAAAGGATATGCAGTCAAATCTGATAACTGATACGCTGATAACTAAAATCAACAACTCCTGGGAGTTCCCTGATCCTCCAGTGGTTAGGACTTGATGTTTCCACTGCCTGGGTTTTATCCCTGGCCTGGGAAATAGGATCCCACATCAAGTAACTGCATGCTACAGCCAAAAATCCAAATCAAATCAAATCAAATCAACAACTCCTAGAATAAAAATGTCAAATAGCTAATGAAAATAAGAGCATTGGGAGTTCCCTTCATGGCTCAGTGGTTAACGAATCCGACTAAGAACCATGAGGTTGCGGGTTCGATCCCTGGCCTTGCTCAGTGGGTTAAGGATCCGGCATTGCCGTGAGCTGTGGTGTAGATCGCAGACGCGGCTCGGATCTGGTGTTGCTGTGGCTGTGGTGTAGGCCGGCAGCTGTAGTTCCGATTTGATCCCTAGCCTGGGAACCTCCATATGCCGCGGGTGCGGCTCTACATAAAGGCAAAAAAACAAAAAAAAAAAAGAAAAAAGAAAAGAAAGGAAGAGCATTGAGTTGTAACACATGAAACCACAAAAGCACTGAGGCATTTAACCTCAGCTGCAGCTCACCTTGCAAAAAACTTGTCACTTTAAAAATCATACATGGGAGTTCCCTGTCGTAGCTCAGTGGAAATGAATCTGACTAGTATCCATGAGAACGCCTGGGAACCTCCATATGCCTCAGGAGTGGCCCTAAACAGCAAAAAATAAAATAAAATAAGAATCTATATTAATAATAAAGTAATGGTGGAGTTCTTGTTGTGGTTCAGCCGGTTAAGGACCCTATGTTATTTCCATGAGATCCCTGGCCTTGCTCAGCAAGTTAAAGATCCAGCGTTGCCACAAGCTGCAGCATAGGTTGCAGATGTGGTTCAGGTCTAGTGTTTCTGTGGCTCTGGAGTTGGCCAGCAGCTGCAGCTCCAGTTCGAACTTCCATATGTTGCAGGTATGGCCATAAGGAGAAAATAATAATAATAATAATAATAAAAACATAATGGCAATGTGTACATACATATAACTCGATCAGGTAATCTGTTGTCAAAGTGCTTCCTTGGTTTGTTACAAGAAAAAAAAAATTACTTTCATGTATTCAGTTAAAAGGCAAACAGGCACATACTGACATCAGCCGGGGAGAGTTTTGTGTTCAGGGAATACAGAAACAAATAAGCCGTGGTTCCTGAATTCCAGGATGGTCTGGTCACTTCACTCATCCTGGTGGCAGGTGCTTTAAAACCGCGTAACCACTGCACCTACAGGGACTGCTTTAAGTTCCTCAAGGACACAACTCATACTACAAACATTCCTACAAAAATTCAAAGCACACTCGGAAAAACAAGTAGTCTTCTAGTTTAAAACTATGCCCAGTATGTGTGGAGGCCAGAAAAGCCCCATAAAATATGGACGAAAGGATCTCGCAGTTTCCCAAAGGTGAGCCTCAGGTGGGGAGCTTCTGCCGTGCTTCAACAGGTGAGTCAACCTGTCGGGGTTTTGTGGGGAGGGAGGAGGAGATATATTAAAATTACTAAACGGTAAAATTTCCCAGTCTAGACTTTTTTTTTTTTTTGCCTTTTCTAGGGCTGCACTTGGGGCATATGGAGGTTCCCAGGCTGGGGGTCTAATTGGAGCTGTTGCTGCCAGCCTACACCACAGCCACAGCCACAGCAATGTCCAGGCCACGTCTGTGACCCACACCACAGCTCAGGGCAACACCGGATCCTTAACCCACTGAGGGAGGTCAGGGATCGAACCTGCAACCTCATGGTTCCTGGTCAGATTCGTTTCCACTGTGCCGTGACGGGAACTCCCCAATCTAGATTTAAATTAGGTTTAATCTTTTAAAAAGAGGGAATGTTGCTTTTCAGGAGAACTGGCTTTAGAGGAAAGGCAGATTCCAGAAGAGTTCAGAAGAGTCCAGAAGAATTGGTCACTTAATTAATGAGTGTGACCACCCAAATGTCCCTTCAAAACTGGAGCAAACAGGAAAAGTCGTGGTGTTTTCAAGGGCCTAATTTTTTTACCAGAGAGAGACATTACATGGATCATGAACTAAAGTTACAAAACACTTCTTTTTTTATAAAAATGTCTATTTCCCCAACGTGAAGGACCAGGGAGGCCTGAGACTGACTGGGAGAGCCTACACCACAGCCACAGCATCCTTCTGGGAAACATTCCTTTCCGGAATGCTTCACACTCTAAAAACCACCTTTTTCTTCTCCTTCTTCTTCTTCTTCTTCTTCTTCTTCTTCTTCTTCTTCTTCTTCTTCTTCTTCTTCTTCTTCTTCTTCTTCTTCTTCTTCTTCTTCTTTTTTATCCTGCTTTTTAGGGCTGCACCTGTGGCATATGGATATTCCCAGGCTAGGGGTCAAATCAGAGCTATAGTTGCCAGACTACACCACAGCCAAAGCAATGCCAGATCTGCAACCTACAGCACAGCTCAGCACGACACCAGATCCTTAACCCACTGAGCGGGCCAGGGATGGAACCTGCATCCTCGTGGATACTAACCAGGCTCATAACCCACTGAGCCACAACGGGAACTCCCCAAACCATCTTTTTAAGAATATTTTATTATTTTAGTAATTTTATATTTTATATATAAGAAAATTATGCAATACCTGCTGTTTTTAAAGTCACAGACAAGTTTCTGCATCTCTCCCAGCCTTTTTTTCCTGTGGAGAAGATGAAGGTTATAACTAATAGCCAGTTCCTAGTACTGTTGAGAAGTTCACAAGCCTCCCGTCTCAGTGACTGGCGTCCAGGAGAAGGTCAGGGATGTTTCCTGTGAAACACTTTGATAGTTTTTCTACACCCACGGTTTGAATTCAGTTTCCAGGGCACTTTTGTTTGTGTTATGTAAATTCTTTATTACTTCTTTACATCAAAAAAATGGAATTCTTCTTTAGAACTATTTCTTGGAAGTTCCCATTGTGGCTCAGTGGTTAATGAACCTGACTAGCATCCAGAAGGATGCCGGTTCGATCCCTGGCCTTGCTCGGTGGGTTAAGGAACTGGCATTACTGTGAGCTGTGGTGTAGGTCGCAGACACGACTCGGATCCCACGTTGCTGTGGCTGTGGTGTAGGCTGGCAGCTAAAGCTCTGATCTGACCCCTACCCTGGGAACTTCCATATGCTATGGATGTAGCCCTAAAAAGACACACACACAAAAAAATAAAGAGAGAGAGAGAGAGAGAGAACTATTTCTTCATTGTCCCTGTGAAATGTCCTTACACATTTTCACACATTGGCATGCGTAAATGAACTACTCAAATGCCAGAGAATTTAAACCCCTTTCTCCATCCCCACACATCCTAAGCAGTGCAGAAAGATTTGATTTTTTGGTTAAGTGATGTTATTTCTTCTGTTTCCATACGGCATATGGAAGTTCCCAGGCCAGGGGTTGAATTGGAGCTGCAGCTGCTGGCCTGCACGACAGCCACAGCAACGCCAGATCTGGGTCACATCTCAGACCTGCACCACAGCTCACAGCAACACTGGATCCTTAACCCACTGAGCAAAGCCAGGGATCAAATCCACATCCTCACGGATACTAGTCAGGTTCTTACGGCTGAGCCACAATAGGAACTCTCTAATGGTACTGCTTCTAAGACCTGTAAGTGTGAGAGCAGCTGGAAAGCACAAGGGAAAGAAATCACGCAGGCAGCAGGCCTGACCAGCAACGTTAATGCCAGCCGTGTTCAAGCCGGTCCCATCAGTAGAGCAGCGTATGGGAAACTCCCCTTTGGAACTAGGGGTTGTGCAAAGGACGTAGGTGGTCCGGACTATACAGGTGTATGTACGGGTCTGGTCAGCAACGGCATGGATTACGGAATAGGGAGAACTAGGAGCAATGTGTCTTTTTAACTAAGCTGACCACTTCCCAACCTACACTACAGGAGGGGTTTTCTTAGAGCCGTGCTATTCCACTGGCTATGGCCAGGGCTCTGTTTACCTTGACTGTTTCGTGTCTTCCAGGCAGTGTTTTCCTCATCATAGATGCTCAGATTATTCAGATTAAAATTAGGCCCTGCACCGAGTCCAAGAAAAATGATGTCAAGGAATGTAGAAGAAAACCAAAACCAAGTACCTACACACCATTACACACGAGCCAGGAAACAGATGAAGCAGCCTCTCCTCCCCCCCGCCCCGCCTTCTTTGTTTTTTGTCTTTTTAGGGCCAAACCCACGGCATATGGAAGTTTCCAGGCTAGGGGTCGAATCAGAGCTCAGCTGCTGCCTACCACAGCCACAGCAACGTGGGATCCGAGCCGCGTCCGTGACCTACACCACAGCTCATGGCAACGCGGGATCCTTAACCCACTGAGCAAGGCCAGGGATCGAACCCGCATCCTCGCAGATACTAGTTGGATTCATTACCTCTGAGCCATGCCCTCTGAAGAGCCACAGCCTCTTCTGGTCCTGTAACCACACAAGATTAGTGTTTTCTCCTGGTAAACAGGAGAACCGCGCAGGACGTGTCACTGCCTTGAAGTGTCGAAGAAAACTTTCAGTAACATTGGACAAATATTTTCGGCACCGTTCTTCTTGTACAGGCTAAGAATTGAGCTCAGCATCCGCCTGGGATGAATTAGCAAGCCTCACCCACACGAGCCACGGCCAAAGCACATTTTATACTTATTTGCAGGAGAAAGAACTGCTGATAAGAGATCATTTCAGCCGGAAAACTACAGCCCTACCTACAAAAGGTCCCCCTGCTTATTTAAGCATCACTCATGGCTGAGTTTTGTGGACAGTCACTGAGCTTGCTGAAGGGTGCTGGGGATGGGACTTTATGGGCTGGAACCAAAGGAAAGTCTGCAAACAAAAAATGCTTTGGTTCTTTCCATGTTGTAACTAGCATTTCAGATCCACAGTTGTTCTCTCAAAATCTGCATACAGCCAAGTCCTAATGAGCACTGCCTGGAGAAGAATCCAATTTTAGAGTTTACTGATCTTCTAATTTCTTCAACCTTTTTAGCAATTCTACTCACCTGAGTCCAGAGTAAACACTCTGGCTTCAACTTTTTTGCTCTCCGGGCAATTAGAAGTGGAGAACAAAGTTTAAGCCAAATCTGTTTTGCTTTATGAGAACAAAAATCACATTAACTTTGATACAAAAATAGAAGGAAAACAGGGAGAGCTTAACCTCTTATGTAAAAGTCTGGGATGGCCCTGTGGAAACATTCCACAATGTTAAGAAATATTCAATGAAATTACTTTTTTCTTCTTTCTAGGTACCCCCCCCCCCCCGCTGTTCCCATATGCACTTAAAATAAGACTTCAGATACTCATGGTCGCATTCATATTTTTGTTCTCTAAAATTTGAGGATCTTATTTGGAAGTTTGCTCTAAACTAACTATAGGACTGCGTTCTTATTGAAATTGCACTGAGTGCCTTAGGCTGTAACTAAATCCGTGCTCAAGGCCGCCCTGATATGCAAATAAGATTTCTACTTATTCCCTTCCGTCCTGGTCCCATCCTTTCAGACTCCTCAGCCAGGCTTGCTCTGGCCCCAGGATTCTGGCTTTTCTTTTGCTTTCTTCCTTTGAACCCTAAATGACAATTCCATCTAAAACTGTCAAGTAAATTATCTGAGTTTTTCAAAATAAGTAGGGGTGAGTATGAATGGCGCAAATCCGTTCAGCCCAAACTAGCCATTTTGTTCCATCCTACACAGCTTTTACAAAACCTTCCGGCTGGGTGGGGGACGGGAGGTGGTGACAGCAGGGACCTCAGGGGATTAGCTTTCTTTCTTCTCCGTTCATCTTTGATTAGCCCTCCTGAGGTTTCCTTGACAGAGCTTCTCCATTGTAGATGTTTTTGTACCTCTAAGAACTAATCTGCGTTTTACAAGCCCACTTTGGGTTCAGAGACCGAAGCTGGAGAAGTTTGTTCTGCGCTGTGATTAGCAACTTTCTCATTGTAATAAGAATAGAGATGGCATTTAGTAAAGGCACAAATTTGCATCTCCTTTCACCTTCCCCCCTGGGACCCATCCACTTGAAGAGGGGAAGAGCTGAAGGAAACATGTCTGGAAAATCATTTTCCCTCCCAATGAATATCTGATAGTTACTCCTAGAGCCAAAAGATTTCGGTCAAGCCTTTCTGTTGTCATACGCCTCTACATTAATTGAAATGAATGATCTTAATGCTCCGTTACCATAATTCCTTGAAAAGAGGACTAGCATCAGTAGGTCCAGCAGGGGAAAGGAATTCTGCCCTAGAAAGAGAGTGAACCATTTTCCCGAAGTTTCTGATTCATTATCTGGTTGGAGGAAGGAAGGAAGTACTGGCAGGAATAATTAAATACATTTTATGTGGGATATGTGTTGTTTTGCTTTGGGGTGAAGTTTTTTTTTTTAAGGATATTTCTTTGCAAATACCCTCATCAGTGTGCAAATGTGATATATGTTTTGATATAACCAAAGACTGAGAACAGCACAGTGGTGCCCTGGTACACGGTGGGGAGGTGAAGGAGTGGGCAAAGGGGAGGGTATTTGCCAATTTTCAGGTTATAAATGCTCCCGCCCTGGCTGGTTTCAAACTACCAACATAATGTGAGCTGGACACAGAGTTAGGAAGCGATGTGACAGTGAGCTCCCGGGGGCTGCTGCAGACAGCCTTCAACACACCCCTGGGACTGAAATCATGTCCATCGGGCAAGCCTTGTTTCAATAAAAGAAGCTACACTTGTACAACATTATAATGCGACAGGCAAAGCTGTGCAACCATCAGAAGGATGGGATGGAAACTGCTAACTATAATCCTTGAGAACAAGGAAAACCACTCTTCTAGGTCCTTCTGGCTGATCCAAGAATTAGAATGACAAGAGACAGATTAGCAAGTTAATTTCATTCTTATGGGAACACCCCCTCCCACATACACACACACAGAAAAGGTTTAAGGACAGAAAAGTGACATGAGGTATACACGCCCTCCTGAGCTAAAGAATGGGATGGGAACAGGGGCTTCCAAGGACAGGAGGGTCACTCACAGGACAGTAAGAAGAGGAGCAGATGGTGGGTTATTCGATGTGTTCCCTGCCATATGGCTGGAGCCTCTTAGAGACACTGTATCTCCCATAATAACTTTTTTCTGGGAAAAATCTCCAATTTAAATTCTTCTAGGAGTTCCCTTGGTGGCTCAGTGGTTAACGAATCCGACTAGGAACCATGAGGCTGTGGGTTCGATCCCTGGCCTTGCTCAGTGGGTTAAGGATCCGGCGTTGCCATGAGCTGTGGTGTAGGTTGCAGACGCGGCTCGGATCCCGCGTTGCTGTGGCTGTGGCGAAGGCCGGCAGCTACAGCTCCTGTTAGACCCCTAGCCTGGGAACCTCCATATGCCGCGAGTGCGGCTCTACATAAAAGGCAAAAAGACAAAAATAAATAAATAAATAAATAAATTCCTCTAGGTAGTTGGGGGAGGGGCAGTAATTTCTCTTGAACCCACAGGGTCCCAATTGCCTTTAGCTCAAAATAATCCTCATGCAAAAAAAAAAAATAAATGACTCAGGTGGGGAAGTCCCTCCTGAACACCTCCGGTATTAATAGATGTACAGGTATATGGATAGATAATTTGGTTTCCTCTTATCGGAATGGGGAGTGATCCTATAAAGACTTTCGTAAGCCACTGTGGGATGAAGTGAAGACGCTATTAACTTAGGAGACATCTTTCTAAGAGATGCACAAAACAAGTCAAGTTAAAGCGCAGACGCTCAGAGAGGCGGTTCACAGAGAAGGCGGCTGGATGCTGAGAAGGCCAGACGCTGGGTGCGTTTCCCCCAAGGAGCTCGGCGGGTCACTCCCGCTGTCCTTGGCGTTGCTGCCTCTGTAAAGGCTCCTGCAGAACAAACGCTGAATGCTATTTTCACTTTTCTCCTTTTTTTGTAAAAGCAGTCATCCTCTTCAGATGTCTTTCGTTTAGCCAAACAGGCACTAGTGCGGGTCTTTCATAAAATCTAAGTGGCGTAAAGCAAACTGTCACAAGGTGGAGGATGAATTCCCACTACTGTCCTTAAAGACGCAGGTTCGATCCCTGGCCTCTCCCAGTGGGTTAAGTATCCGGCATTGCCATGAGCTGTAGTATAGGCTGCAGACACGGCTCTGCTCCAGAGCTGCTGCGTTTGTGGTGTAGGCAGCAGCTGGAGCTCCAGTTCAACTCCTAGCCTGGGAACGTCCATATGCCATGGGTGTGGTGCTAAAAAGCCAATGAAAAGCAAAAAAAAAAAAAAAAAAAAGCCAAAAAAGGGGTAAGGGGAGCTGTACCACGAACAGAATTATTTCAGGGTAGAGTTTCTTAAGTAAGAAAAAATAAAATTCTCTGCAATTCTCATATCTATAACACTGATATTGATGAGGAAAAATCATGCATTTCTTTATGACAGGACAATCAAACTAAGGATGGAAACACATAAAACATGCCTACTCTCCGGGGACAGCTGGGCCGGGGGCTTCCCCTGTGCGCAGGGGCACTTGCATCACATTGTGACCAGACCTCCTAGAGGCAGGAGGGTGTAATCAGCCTTTTTAAAGAATGGTCCCTGTCTTCTGACCAGCATCTTTTTTTTTGCCTTATCTAGGGCTGCACCCGCGGCATATGGAGGTTCCCAGGCTAGGGGTCTAACAGGAGCTGTAGCTGCCGGCCTTCGCCACAGCCACAGTCACGCAGGATCTGAGCCGCGTCTGCAACCTACACCACAGCTCACGGCAACGCCGGATCCTTAACCCACTGAGCAAGGCCAGGGATCGAACCCACAGCCTCATGGTTCCTAGTCAGATTCGTTAACCACTGAGCCACAACGGGAACTCTGTGACCAGCATCTTAATGTTAAGACTATTCTTTCTTGCCCTGTACAAGAGGTCACATTGACCTAAAATCTCACTGTATGAAGCTTACGTGACCCATACATCCCTGATGAACTTTATGTGTAAGGTTACCCTGTCGATATGATACATAATTCTTTGCCTCAGAAATGCATAAAGCTGCATCCATTTCTAACTCCTGACCAGTGAGACAGTCTTCAGAGCTTCTGAGAGTCTGTCTCCCAGCTTATAATCCTCAGTTTGGCTCAAATATTTTTCTCTATTTTTTCTTCTTCTTAGCTTGCTTGTTAATTGGATTCTCACAGACAATACAAAATATGTATTATATAAACATTAAAAGTGGCTAACTTTTAAAAAAAATTTTAGGGTCACCTTATGGAAGTTCGCAGGCTAGGGGTCAAATCAGAGCTACAGCTGCAGGTCTACGCCACAGCCATGGCAACCCCAGATCCAAGCCACACCTACAAACTACGGCACAGCTTGTGGCAAGGCCAGATCCTTCACCCACTGAGCGAGGCCAGGCACCAAACCTGCATCCTCACATGAATATGTTAGGTTCTTAACCTGCTGAGCCACAACAAGAACTCTGTAAGTGGCTATGCCACAGCTGTGGCAATTGCTGTGTCCTTAACCCCCTGTGCCACAGTGAGAGCTCCAGTTCTAACCAGTTTCTGCGATAACCTCAGGGGCTGTGCCATCCTATTAAATGCTGTGCCCTGCCCCCTCCCCTTCTGTCTCAATATTGCATTTACCAGTTGTTTAGATTATTATGAAGAGGGAGATTACAGAAAACTTCCTGTTCTTTTTTTTTTTAGCGATTTTTATTTTTTCCCATCATAGCTGGTTTCCAGTGTTCTGTCCATTTTCTACTGTACAGCAAGGCGACCCAGTCACACATACATACGTGCATTCTTTTTCTCACATAAACTCCCTGTTCTGCATCAACATCTCTGTAATGTCTGAACATTTACCACGTGGTGTTTATTCATAAAAGGTGAACTTGTGATAAAAACCGTCTACACCTTGGAGCTCCCTGGTGGATGAGCATGTTAGGGATCCTGCGTTGTCACTGTTGTGGCCCAGGTTCCATCCCAGGCCCCAGAATTTCCACATCCCACAGGGGCAGCCACTAAAATAAAATAAAATGAAATGACAGGAGTTCCCTTCGTGGCTCAGTGGTTAACAAATCAGACTAAGAACCATGAGGTTGCGGGTTCGATCCCTGGCCATGCTCAGTGAGTTAAGGATCCGGCGTGGCCGTGAGCTGTGGTGTAGGTTGCAGACGCGGCTCGGATCCTGTGTTGCTGTGGCTGTGGTGTAGGCTGGCGGCTACAGCTCCAGTTAGATCCCTAGCCTGGGAACCTCCATATGCCGCGGGTGTGGCTCTAGATAAAGGCAAAAAAACAAAAATAAAATAAAATGACATAAAATAAAATAAAACTGCCTCTCGCCAGACAGGAAAAGCAAAGAGTAAGGAAGGGGAGGAGGAAGTTAAACCCTCTATCGTTTTGGGCTCTTTTAGCTGGTCTCATAATTAAATTGATATGAGACAGATTTCACGGGGGAAAATCAAACAAAAGCTTAATACCTGTACACGTGGGGGAGACCCAGGAAAACAGAGTAACTCACCAAAACGGTCAAAGCCTTCACCTTCAATGCCATCTTCAGCTAAAAACAAAGAGGACGTTGTGGGTGGAGAAAACCAGTTATGGGAGAGCAATCAGGAAAAGCACCGGAAACAAGGGTGATTATGATGCAGATTTAAGTCCTGTGCTGTCTCCACTGATAAAGAGTTTCTAGAGACAAGATCCTTCTCCTTTTTCTGGTATAGAGAAGGAGACACCTTACAAATGGAGATTTCCTTTGCAAACGTAAATATTTCTCATCAAAGGGCAACTCCTGCTTGGTCTGCCCCAGGTCTGCTGTCTTTCAGAAAAGAGCCACCTTAAAATAATGAATATGCCAAAGAGACACATTGCAGGGTGGTGAATTCTGCTCCCCACAACTTGTTAGTGAAATTAGCTGGCATCAGTCCTCGGCTCTATTGGAGCAACTACTAATAAATGTATTTGTAGGCTACACAGACACGCATGTGTGATGGCCACAGATGCTTAACGTTATTAAAGACAGTGCAACAGGCCCAACGTGAAGTCACTTAGGCTAAGTCCCACATCACCAAACTGGAACTTAATTATCACGTCAGTTCCCAGAAATGACATCTTAAACCAGTTAATCAAGAATCCCATGATCGGAGTTCCCGTTGTGGCGCAGCAGAAACGAATCCGACTAGGAACCATGAGGTTGCGGGTTTGATCCCTGCCCTTGCTCAGTGGGTTAAGTATCCAGCATTGCCGTGAGCTGTGGTGTAGGTCACAGACGCAGCTCGGATCTGGCATTGCTGTGGCTGTGGTGTAGGCCAGCGGCTACAGCTCCTATTCAACCTCTAACCTGGGAACCTCCATATGCTGCAGGTGCAGCCTTAAAAAGACCAAAAAAAAAAAAAAAAAGGAATCCTATGATCATCTGCCTCGAAGACCCCTGCCATCCCCCATAAGGAAAGTAACTTGGCAACAGCAGTCTGTTTCTTTGCCTCATTCAACAACCAGTTTCCTGCTCCCTTCTGCCTATAAATTCTCTCACCTCAAACAGCTCTTTGATGCACTTTTCAGTTTGCTAGACCGAAAGCTGCCCAATTTACAATTGCTGAATAAAGCCAACACAATCTTACATTAACTCCATTAAATTTTGTTTTTTAACAATATGGTCTTGAGTTCCCGTTGTGGCTCAGCAGAAACAAATCCGACAAGGATCCATGAGGACGAGTGTTCAATCCCTGGCCCCACTCAGTGGGCTAAGGATCCAGTGTTGTGAGCTGTGGGGTAGGTTATAGAGGAGGTCGGATCCCGAGTTGTTGTGGCTGTGGTGTAGGATGGCACTACAGTTCCAGTTCAACCCCCAGCCCAGGAACTACCATTTGCTGCAGGTTCAGCCCTTAAAAGAAAAAAAAAAGATGAAGAAAAGCAATATGGTCTTGAATGAGTTCATAGCCCTCATAAAAGCCTTCTTCTTGTTTTCTGGTTTTGACATTACATATGAAAATGCACAGGGATAAACTGTGGCCCCTCAGAATGGCAAAAGACAAAATAAACAGACAGTGTAATAGAGGTTTTTTGAGGACACTGGAAATGCATATATTGCAGAAAAGAAGGCTCAGGGAGAGGCAGGATTTTTCTCCAAATACCTTCTTTTTTTTTTTT
>PVHT021183709.1:188389-199770 GCA_004024745.2 Catagonus wagneri | reverse complement strand
TCCTTTTAATGGCTGAGTAACATTCCATTGTGTGTATGTACCATATCTTGCCTATCCACTCTTCTGTGGATGGGCATTTAGGTTGTTTCCATGACCTGGCTATTGCATAGAGTGCTGCAATGAACACTGGAGTACAGGTGTCTTTTCGGGTCATGGTGTCTGCTGGATAGATGCCAAGGAGTGGGATTGCTGGATCCAAATACCTTCTTAATAAAAAATATTTTAGGGAGTTCCCTTGTGGCTCAGTGGGTTAAGGATCTAGTGTTGTCACTGCAGCAGCTTGGGTCACGAGTGGAGTGTGGTGCAGATTGATCCCTGACCTGGGAACTTCCACACATCACAGATGCAGCCAAAACAGAAAAAAAAAAAAATTCAAAGGAACTCGATTTATTCCAAAATGCCACAAAGTTCAAAGCTAGAAGGAAAAAAAAAGCTAGATATTTCAGAAAGATATAACTCATTATCTTCTTAGAAAATTACACTTATTAGAAAATGTTTATCTTTGTAATTAAAATACATTTAAAAATGTAAATCTCAGAATTCCCATCTTGGCTCGGTGGTAATGAACCTGATGAGATTCCATGAGTACCCGATTTCAATCCCTGGCCTTGCTCAGTGGGTTAAGGATCCCACCACGCATTGCCATGAGCTGTGGTGTAGGTCACATACAAGGCTCGGATCCTGCATTGCTGTGGCTATGGTGTAGGTCGGCAGCTGCAGCTCCAATTCAGCCCCTAGTCTGGGAACTTCCACATGGGGCCCTAAAGATATTAAAAAAAAAAAAAATGTGAATCTGTTCGATGGACTTCTTAATGGTGAAATAAATAAATACATTTCTATCCCATGACAGAGGGCAGTTAATCCTTGTAGGTGGTTAATCTATGCGCCATATTCCAGGAAAGAGTGTATGTAGATCTTGGGCTGGGCTGTACCCATGTCCGCAGCAGGTCTCCATGGTGAACAGCCACATACATCCAGGGGGTGGGGGGTTTGTCTCCATCCTCCTGGGAACCTGTCATGTTGGTTTTCCATCAGCAAGTGGCCCAACATGAGTTCAATAACAATTTCTCTAGGACGCTGCAAAAAAAAAAAAATTCTGGAAGACTAGTAAATTTAAAGAAGACTAGTAAATCTAAAGTATCTACCAGCCCCGGTAATTCTATGAAAAGCTATGTGTTGGGTTTCAGGAGATTCTACAGAAAGTTTCAATAAGGAGTTCCCATTGCGGCTCAGTGGTTAACGAATCCGACTAGGAACCATGAGGTGGCGGGTTCGATCCCTGTCCTTGCTCAGTGGGTTAATGATCCAGCGTTGCCGTGAGCTGTGGTGTAGGTTGCAGATGCGGCTCAGATCCCGTGTTGCTGTGGCTGTGGCGAGGGCCGGCGGCTACAGCTCCTGTTAGACCCCTAGCCTGGGAACCTCCATATGCTGCGGGTGCGGCTCTAGATAAAGGCAAAAAGACAAAAAAAAGGCAAAAAGACAAAAAAAAGGAAGTTTCAATAAGAGAACAGGTCAACTCCACAGCCATTCTTTTTCCCATCCAACCACGAAGTCAGTATATTGACCAGGAGGATCCTAAGGTTGGCTGGGTCCTGATAGTATCTAATCTAGGAAACACCTCACCACTCACCCCAAAAAGCATTTTATAGCATCAAACTAACACTTCAGCTCCCATAAACTGAGCTCTCAAGACTCACTGAGCATCGAATATAAACCCCAGACTGAACCCAGAACCCATCCATCCCAAGGAATTGAAGCTCACATGATGTCCTGAGTTAAGAATTTATTTCAAGGGAGTTCCTGTCATGGCGCAGTGGAAAAGAATCCCACAGGAACCATGAGGTTTCAGGTTTGATTCCTGGCCTCGCTCGGTGGGTTAAGGATCTGGTGTTGCCATAAGCTGTGATATATATAGTTGGCAGATGTGGCTCAGATTTGGAGTTGCTGTAGCTGTGGTGTAGGCCAGTAGCTGTAGCTCCGATTTGACCCCTAGCCTGGGAACCTCCATATGCCGTGGAGGCAAGCCTAAAGGAAGGAAGGAGAGAAAGAAAGAAAGAGAGAGAGAGAGAGAAAGAAAGGAAGGAAGGAAGGAAGGAAGGAAGGAAGAAAAAGAAAGAAAGAAAGAAAGAAAGAAAGAAAGAAAGAAAGAAAGAAAGAAAGAAAGAAAGAAAGAAAGAAAGAAAGAAAGAAGGAAGGAAAGAAAGAAAGAGGCAAAGAGAAAGGAATTATTTCAAAATCAAAGCCATCAGGGGACAGAATCTAGCCCTACCAAGTCGTACTAACATGCTATGGTGAACAAGTAGGCTGCCCCATTTTAAAAACGTTACTAGGCTTTGGAGTTGCACTGATGAAAGTGAAACAGTCATTTATTGTGGACCTATTTTTTTTCTGAAGTCACCATTATCATTCAAACTATGCTAATCCATCCCCAGAGCTGGTTTGACATTCCGCATTTCAAGAGGTTTCTCTGGAAGCAGATGGAAATGACCATCTGTGTAAACCTTGAGCAAACTTTCATTTCCTAGGTTCTTCTCTACTTTTCAGGGGTCAGACATATAGACAGTGTTAAGGTACTTTCCCGCAATTTCAGAATTGAAGGTCATTTGAGAATTTACACTAGAGAAAGGAACAGGCTCTGTATGACTGTTTATTTTTTCACAAATGTAAGTGCATATCTTCCCTTTAGTATTTTTATAATGTAACACACAGTCACCTTAGATCATTCTACCAAGATCCATTTTCCTCTTCCTGAGTAAAATTAGTTTTTCCTTCCAAAGCGAAAGTTCCTCTGAGGCTCCAGTAGGTAACTGGTTACATTTCAAAGGCTCTTTGGAGGGTGTCTTTTGGTGAAAAGTCCTTTGGTCTTTGTTCCTATTTTCTTTTTGCCACATTAAAGTCTAGGGGCTTTCTTTGAAGGTATTTCGATATTTTCTCAAGTCTTCTTTAGCCATTTTTTGGGAACTAGATTGTATTTTGAAGACCCCACAAGTAGGACAAATTATGACTGATGAGATCAGCTCGAAAATGGAATGTGGAACTGGAAATCTGTCTCCTAAACCAGCTCATTCTCAGTTTTGCTTCTGGTGAGCCCTACCCCTCAGTCAGGTGCATATCAGCAAAGGGCCAGGCAGGTGTCATGACCTGAAAAGTTATCAGATGGAAAATTGACTACTTATAACTGAAGTTTATTCTACTCTCTAGGAATTGTGTGGATTTTGAGGAAACTTCTAACTCAGGCCCAGCATTCGTTTACCACAGGGTTTTCTTGGCCAGATTTGAAGAAGCATCGTGTTTTCACATTCTTTTTTCTATGCCCCCATGACCTCCTCTGATATCAGTAAGAACAATTCTTTTGCCAGCTAGCTAGCACCCTATAGATTAAATGCTTATATTATTGAAAAAAAATTGGAAATGTAAAATACATTTATATTACAACATAGAAAATTATTTGAATAAATCAGAAGACAAAAAAATGACAGACTGCTACAGAGCTTAAAAATTATCTAGACTTTAACTTATTGAACATAAAAAAGTTCATAATTCATTAAAAATAAAAGATTGTAGAACAGTATAAGCTTATTTTTAAGAATCAAGTTAATTTGCATGACTTAAAATCCGGGATAAAATTCACTAGAATGTCAATAGTAGTTATCTTTTTTTTTAATTCTATCTAATTTTGTATATTTTTTTGCTTAATGAATTTTATTACAGTTATAGGTTTACAAAAATCATCACAAGTCAATTTGATAGCATTTGCGTCCCAAACCCTCAGTGCATCCCCCTACCCCCCAATAGTAGTTATCTTTAAGTGACAGAATTTCTGTTGATTTTTTTCCTTTGTATTCCATTTTTAGTAAATATGCGTATTTCTCAATCCAAGCTCTCGCTTTGCTTTGCGGAACAATATACTCTATGTGTATATTTTATGGCTCAGAGTAATAGAGGTAAAAGTCGTTGACTTTGAAAAGCACAGCTGGTGGGAGATGAGTCTGAAAGGCTGACCTTCACTTATTTGCTATTGGCTTTGAAATAATCTGCTAGAAGCTGGAAGATCAGTACACAGATGTTCACCTCACAATTTGCTGTTTATTTTTAAGTTTTTCCGTAATAAAGAGTGAAAGTTTTTTTTTAAGAAAAGGAGAAAAGAATGGATTCATGAAAAAAAGAGAAGAGAGAAATTGGAGACAAGTCATCAATGCAATTTGTGTTTTAAAGAAAAGGAAAGGGATGAGTTTCAGGGGCTGAGGGAGGAAGAGGATCTGTCACTCAGAGAAAAGGCAGGAAATCAGGCAGCAAAGTGCAGGCTGAGGTGACAGAGGCTCAGACCTCCAGACAGAGGCTGGATATGACCCAGCAGAGTGTGAGGCATCTTCAAAGGCATTCCAAGCAGAGGTATGGCATGTTAAAGTCGCGCTTTATATGACAGCCTTGTACCCACGTTGAGATTCAGTTGAGAATGTGAACTGATTCCTTGTCGCTGAACATTTCGTATTTTTTATAGTACACCCAGCCTGCAATGTTCAAGTGAATCCTTTTGGAAGGAACTTGTTTTTGGGAAGTATTTGCGGGTCAGAAAGTAAAGCTCGTCTCACAAAAGAGAGTGTCACTCTTCATTATGTCACTGCACAATGTTCGATTTTAGAAAGTGTCATCTTTTTCTCTTTGTAATTTGATGTAGGAAAAAGGATACTTCATCACTGTTTTAAGTTGCACGTATTTAACCTCTAATGAAGGTAAACATTTTCACATATGTCTTCGTTTTGTGTATTTCCTTTTCACTGAGTTGTTAGTAAACTTTATTGGAGTTGAAGGTGGATTATAACATTATACCATGTGTTTTAATACTTCAAGAAATCTCCTTAAGTAAAACAAGAAGCTTTGGAGTTCCCGTCGTGGCTCAGTGGTTAACGAATCTGACTGGGAACCATGAGGTTGCGGGTTTGATCCCTGGCCTTGCTCAGTGGGTTAAGGATCCGGCGTTGCCATGAGCTGTGGTGTAGGCTTGGATCCCGCGTTGCTGTGGCTGTGGCGAAGGCCGGTGGCTACAGCTCCTGTTAGAACCCAAGCCTGGGAACCTCCATATGCAGCGGGTGCGGCCCTGAAAAGACCAAAAAAAAAAAAGACAGAAAAAGAGAAACTTTTCCCTATTTCTATTATCAAGCCAGAACTTTCTTCTCAAAGAACATTAAGCTTTCAGATCCATGTAAAATGTGTAGGTTGAACCATCTAGTCATAGAGCACAAGCAGCTTGAAACACAGTGACCATAAAAAACACATCCTGCCTTGAGGCCTGCAGTCAGATCCCGGAGACTGATCCTGCCAGCGGTAAGTTATCTCAGTGCAGATGGTATGCTGTGGCTGCAGAAAGCTTTAACTTCTGCCAAAAGTAAACACCACTGGCAAGCTTTAATTTTTTGAGGAGAGGACTTTACAGACATGAACACAGTGGGCTTTTTTCTCCTCTTTTTAAAAAATTTCTCTTTAAAAAAAAATGCAGTTAATTTACAATGTATGTTAGTTTCAAGTTACAGCAAAGTGATTCAGTTATACATACATATATATTAAATACCTAAACATATATATTGTTTTTTAGACTCTTTTCCATTATAGGAATATATTTAGATGTTAAATATATATCTATAGGAGTTCCCTTCGTGGCTCAGTGGTTAACGAATCCGACTAAGAACCATGAGGTTGCAGGTTCGATCCCTGGCCTCGCTCAGTGGGTTAAGGATCCGGCGTTGCCGTGAGCTGTGGTGTAGGTTGCAGACATGGCTTGGATCCCACGTTGCTGTGGCTGTGGCGAAGGCCGGCAGCTGCAGCTCCTGTTAGACCCCTAGCCTGGGAACCTCCATATGCCACAGGTGCGGCTCTACATAAAAAGGCAAAAAGACAGAAAAAAAAAAGTATATATCTATAGTTTAAGTATAGTTTAAGTATAAGTATAGTATACGTAGCTTATTATGTATTTATATATTAATATATGTAAAGATATATTATCGAATATATAAATATATCTATATAAGTAAATATAGATATATGCTTATGGTAATATATCTAATAAGTGTATATCTATATATTAATAATAAATACATAATATATATAGCATATATATCTACATAAGTATATATCTATATATTAATATAGATAAATATATCCATATAAGTATATATTAATATATATAAATATATACTACAGAATATATAGATATGAGATATATCTATATGTTAATTATATATCTATATACATGCAGAACTATATATTTCATATCTATTATATATCTATATATTTAATATATATAATATATATTACATAATGTATAAAACATATCTATACATTTAATATATGTTACATAATATATAAAATATATCTACATATTTAATATATTTTTAATATATATATATATACACATACATAGTTCCCCGTGTTATAGAGTAAGTCCTTGTTGTTTATCTATTTTACATACAGCAGTATGTATACATCAATCCCCATTAACACAGTATTAATCAAGACGAGAAAGTAAGGAAAAGGCTGACCTATTTGTGGTTATTTGCAATTTGGGGATAAAGCTTTAGTGTAGTCCCCAGAGATACTGAATTCACTGGTTTCTCTTAAATAGCTATCTAAACATCCCACAAGCGGTGTGAGAGAGAGGAAAGTAGAATAGGATATTTGTTGCTGCAGTGCAGGGGTGAGTAAACTTTACCGTAAATGGCCAGAGAGTAAATACTTTAAGCTTTGCAGGCCACACGGTCTCTGCTACAGCTGCTCGCTCTGAGGTTGTGTTGAGAAAGCCACCGCAGACATGACTAGAATGAGGGTTGCTGCGTTCAGATAGAACTGTGTTAGCGGACACTAAAATTTGGATTTCATATTATTTTCACATTATGAAATGCTATTCTTCTAATTGTTTTATTTATTTAAAATCGTGAAAATTATTCTTTGCTCATGGATTGTTCAAAAACAGGAATCAAGGCAGGTTTGACCCACCGCCTGCAGTTTGCCTAACTTTGCTGGAACAAAGTACTCCTTTCTTTTTGAAATGAATCAGTGTTTCTGAAAGACACTAAAGATAAACAAATGAAGATATTATTATAAATACTCTATCAGTGACAAACTGCAAAGGGCAGATGGCCACATATACCTGAAAGCCAAAGGCAGTATTAAACGCGGCCATGCAAACAATAAACAATTCACGAGGATCCATTTATTAAAAAACAACAACACAATAACAACAAAACTTGTCTACACAGTCAAATGCTTGTCTCTAATTATACTGATGTAGTATCTACTTGGCAGCAAGATTGAGGTAAGGGATGAAAATCTAAGAATGGAGTTCAAAGTTATGGTGGTATGCGCTTTCTGTGTGATTTGAGGCAAATCCTTTAAACTTCTTTTTTTTGTTTGTCTTTTTAAGTCCACACCCACAGCATATAGAAGTTCCCAGGTAGACTCAGTAATGCAGCCTCTGGCCTACTCCACAGCCACAGCAATACCAGCTCCAAGCCGCATCTGCAACCTACACCGCAGCTCACAGCAACGCTGGATCCTTAACCCACTGAGTGAGGCCAGGGATAGAACCTGCATCCTCATGGATACTAGTCAGATTCTTTACAACTGAGCCACCGTGGGAACTCCCCTTCAAATATTCTTGACTTTGGTTACTTTATCTGTAAGGCCATTAAATTAGATTATACTTAAAACTCTTTCCAGCTCTGAGTTTTTGTTAAGTCTGTTGAGTCCAAGCATAAAATATTTAACCTAGCCTACATTCTTGGAATTTATAAGCCCTGAACAGATAGACCATTTCTAAGCTATGTCTTTTTTCACCATTGACTAACCCCAGGATCTAGACAAATACCTAAAGCATAGTAGGGAGTTAATAAATGGCTTGAATAAAATCGAGAAATATAAATTATCTCTATAAAATAATGTATAAAAGATAATTAAACTAAGTTAATTTATTCATTTAGCACATATTTTTTCAACAGCAACTGTGCGTCAGGCACTGAGAACAGACAGGCAGCAAGAGCAATAAGAAAATATAACTAGAGTTCCTGTTGTGGCTCAGCGGTTAACGAATCCGACTAGGAACCATGAGGTTGCGGGTTCAATCCCTGGCCTTGCTCAGTGGGTTAAGGATCCAGCGTTGCTGTGAGCTGTGGTGTAGGTTGCAGACGCAGCTCGGATCCCGTGTTGCTGTGGCTGTGGCGTAGGCCAGCGGCTACAGCTCCAATTAGACCCCTAGCCTGGGTACCTCCATATGCTGCAGGTGTGGCCCTAAAATGACAAAAGACCAAAAGAAAACAAAAAAGGGAAGCTACAGAAATCACAGGTGAGAAATCAGGACTTGGCTTTTCTGCACCAGGGCTGCAGTGAAGGACGGAACAGAGAATTCTCCCAAAGTGCTGAGAAGCCCAGGTCACACTTGAACATCCTATTCTCTCTCTTTGCCAAATATTTCTCATAAAGTCATTCAAATGGGCCCAGCAGCTCAACAAAGACACCTGGGAACCGGGATCTAAAAGGCGGCCCTGGGAGCTGTTAGCCTCATATAAACACGAGTAAACAAACCGAACAAACAGCTTGGAACGTTGGGTTTAACCCTCCCTGAATCAGATGCAAGTCACGTGTCTTCCCATTACCTGCCCTCTCCAGGCACAAAGGCATCTGCTGCAATTAGTCCCCAGCAGGGCAGCCCTCCTTTCAACACATCTTGGTGCAGGAAGAAAAGAAGACTGGCATTCCCAGAGTTTTTGTTTTTTTTTCAATCATATATGTAATAAAGACAAATTTAGATATTTTCCAACCATTATGTCATTCCACCAGAAGGGGAAAAATTCTGTCACTGAAATCTAAACCAAATGATGCAAAATAGAGGTTATAAAACGTGTGCTCATTTGGACTCTCTCACTAGTGTGAAGTTTGGGAGGAATTCAAGTATTTTCTTTTAAAATAGGACTTCGCAGAGGCTGGGCATCATTAAAGACTGCACAACTCAGCACCTGCTCAGTGACATTTAATGAAAAGCAGAAGCATCTCCCTTTTGTCATGAATTCAGACCATTTTAAATTGTACCAGTAAATGAATTTGAAACCCATGATAAAAGTGTGGGTTTTTTTTGTTTGTTTGTTTGTTTGTTTTTTGTGCCCTGGAGTTTATATCACCAGCAACTCCTTGGAACCAGGAACGCTGGCTGTATCCGCAGAGAGGGAAGCAGGCGTTGACGATTAACCTCGTATCATTCAGGCACCCACGGGGTGGATCCAGCCAGCCTGGCGCGCACACTGCAAACAGCCCGCGGGGGTGGGTTTCCTCCTGCACCCAGACTGGCTCTTTCCTGGAATTTGAAGTTCAAATCCTGTTCCAACATACAGATGCTACTACTTCCCCACATCTTACTGACCCATTTAAAAAAAAAAAAGGTAAAAGTACTAGCTAATACTTATTGTTATTTTCAGTTTATGGGCTCCCTTTGGGTAAACTGTCTTTCTTTTTTTATTATTATTACTATCAATTTTATTTATTTTTCTCCATTATACCCAGCTGCACAGCCTGGGGACAGGGTTACACATAGATATATGGATTCATCACAAGGGCTTAGACATAGTTCCCCGTTAAACTGTCTTTCTGCATGACTTGTAACAGTTCTGTTTATCTTCTCAATTTTCATCTTTAGTCTTATTTTTCAGTATTTCGCAGATATCCTCCAAGAGAATATGGACAAGGGATACGCCCATTTCAGAGGTCATGAAATTTCCTGGCTTGAAGTTCCTTTTGTGGCTCAGTGGTTAACAAATCTGATTAAGAACCATGAGGTTGCGGGTTCGATCCCTGGCCTCGCTCAGTAGGTTAAGGATCCGGCGTTGCCGTGAGCTGTGGTGAAGGTTGCAGACGCGGCTCGGATTCTGCGCTGCTGTGGCTGTGGTGTAGGCCGGCAGCTACAGCTCCTGTTAGACCCCTAGCCTGGGAACCTCCATATGCCGCGAGTGCAGCTCTACATAAAGGCAAAAAGACAAAAATAAAATAAAATAAAATAAATGAAATTTCCTGGCTTTTCCAGCACTTTCCTGGCTTTCTCAGGGTCTTGTGGGAAAATAACACAAGGTCTCAGCAGCTAGGTGACAGACCTGAGACTGTTACCGAGAGTCTGTCAGTCTGGGGCGGTGTCGCCATGCTCTTCAGGCTCGGAACACGTTCCTTCTCACTCTGCACAGGTACCAAAGGTCCTGGGTGCTTCTGCCCGGGGCGCCCCCCTACCCACCTCCGGGAAGGGTCAGCTGAAAGGGGAGGGGGAGGGAGGGGGACGGAGGGGGAGGGAGGGATGCTGAAGGAAATGCAGGGACCGAGATGAGATGCGGCTTCCGGAGCTGATGGAGAAGGCAGGCCACGACCTCCACTGCAAGGCAAGCCGTGGAAGAAGCAGTGTTCCTGAGCAGAAGACGAGGGAGGAAAAGGCACACTCGGGGACCCGGCCCTTAGGCTGGGGGACTGAGGCGAGGCTCTGGGAAGATAATTCTTAGATATTCACAGTCAAAGCAGTAAGATCGTGAAGGACCCCTGGAATCACGCGCAGCTCAATGTCACTCAATTCAGTGTGTGAGGCCAGGGCCCCGAGATTCTGCCAGCACAGAAAACTGCCTCTGTTCTGCTCCTGCCTCTTACTGCCGACTCTTCTGTCCTTCCCACGCTGAAGCCCACAACAGGGGAGGCAGAGGATTTGGGGCGATGGGTCATGGCAGGAACGGGGCAATGCCCTTCCCACAGGCTCCAACCTCACGGACCCAACCGGTCACCAGCCCAGGGTTCTCAACCTGAGTGTAACTTAAAATGTACGTTTGTTGTTGCTGGTGGTGGTGGTCTTTTTGGGGCCTCACCCGCTGCATATGGAGGTTCCCAGGCTGTGGGCCAAATCAGAGCCGTAACCACTGGCCTACACCACAGTCCCAGCAACTTGAGATCCTAACTGCATCTGGGACCTACACCACAGCTCACGGCAATGCTGGATTCTTAACCCACTGAGCGAGGCCAGGGATCGAATCTGCGTCCTCATGGGTGCTAGTCAGATTCGTTTCCCCTGAGCCACAACGGGAACTCCTTAAAATGTAATTAATACTAAAAACTGGCATTTCACTCACCAGCCTGCACTGCCTGCTGGCCCTGCCCCCCTCGTTTATGCCTCACTTTTTTCCTATTAGACCCCATCTCTTCTTACCAAGAAAAAACTTAGGTGCACACGGTTGGCATGTGGCAGAGCTAAGATTTATCCCGTCTTGCTGATGCCAGATTCTAGAGCTGTGAACTACTATATTATACTCTTTTTCCTTTGAAATAATTGGTGTATCTAAAAATCGCAGTCAGTAGAGAGAGGGGAGATAGAG
>PVHT021183709.1:162114-174485 GCA_004024745.2 Catagonus wagneri | reverse complement strand
TCGATCCCTGCCCTTGCTCAGTGGGTTAATGATCCGGCGTTGCCGTGAGCTGTGGTGTAGGTTGCAGACGCGGCTCGGATCCTGCGTTGCTGTGGCTGCGGCGCAGGCCAGTGGCCACAGCTCCGATTAGACCCCTAGCCTGGGAACCTCCACATGCCGCGGGTGCGGCCATAAACCCGCGGCCATAAAATGACAAAAAAGGCAAAAAAAATAAATAAATAAATAAATATTGTGTATGATAAGGGCTCAATAGATTTAAAACAGTCACACTAGCTGAGTAACCGATCACAAACGTTCCTAGTTCAGGTGCCAAGTTTAGGGAACAAAGAAGTAGCACGGAGATAATAAGTAATAATACAGTTCTCCCTCCAACTGGGTCAAAAGCATGACAGAGAACTGTACCGCACAGTTTTCAAATAGCTCACATGGGCGCTCACTGTAGAAAAGAGCACTGAAATCTGTCCTTGAGTAATGGAAGAAAGTCAGGCCCATGTAGCAGCGCTGGGCAGCTCCTGGGTTGGGGCAGCCCCCGGGCAGAATGTTGAGGGGCCTGGATTCTCCAGGAAAGAGAATGATGTTCGGCAGGATGCTACTAGGGAGTGCAGCAAAGGTAAGGACTGAAAGGCTGAAATGCTTGGAAACCCATCAGCAATTGCTGTACTTTGTCCACCATCCATCAGTTAGCATGCTACCACCCGAGGGGTCAAATTGAGACATGCATGCTCTGGGCTTATGCTTTTCTTCCTCATAAAATGCAACAAAATCCCCACGTATGCTCACTTCGTCTTTATTAAATGGATTAATGAAGCCTCTTAGATTTTCAGCCAAAGGAAATTGAAGTAGAGCCAAAAGTTAGGGTTTCAGAGAACTTAAGGATCGGTAAACTTAAAGACTAAATAACTCACATTTTAAGTGAAGGATCTGATAAAATGACTTGACCAAAGCCATATGACTGAGTGACAGGAGCCAGGACTAAAAAACGCCATGCTGTTGCCATCACACCAAATTACCTTCAGATTTTGGTGATGAACTAAATCGTCACAAGCCAAGATTCAAACATCCAGCTTCTGTTTTATCAGTTTAAACTCTAGACCATTCAAGCCCTGCGATTCAAAAGGCATTCAAGATTCCACGACTATCTCAGTCTTAAATATGCCCTTAAAGAATTCCAATGTGAGGTTTACTAGCAGCTTTATATCATACACAGTTCATCTAATAAACAATAATCATAGCCTAGGAGTCACTGGATTTATTATGAAAATTCTAGAGGCAGTTTTTGATAAAAATAAGCATAAAACAGGGTTAAAATTTGAGGTAAAGAAGATAAATCCAAGACAGCTCACTGATTTTTTTTTTTTGTCTTTTTGCCTTTTCTAGGGCTGCACCCGTGGCATATGGAGGTTCCCAGGCTAGAGGTCTAACAAGAGTTGTAGCCGCCAGCCTTCACCACAGCCACAGCAATGCGGGACCCGAGCCATGTCTGCAACCTACACCACAGCTCACGGCAACGCCGGATCCTTAACCCACTGAGCAAGGCCAAGGATTGAACCCGCAACCTCATGATTCCTAGTCGGATTCGTTAACCACTGAGCCACAATGGGAACTCTGTAGATTTTTTTTTTAAAGAGAGAAATATTACAAAGTATTGAGTGATTTTTACCTGATTCATTCATTAGAAAAATAAGTAAAGATCACCAATATTCCTTTTTAATGTACCTCCGTGACAAAAGTTTTCTTGATGCCCTTTGGTCAAACCACTTTAACCCAGTAGCCTGGGTAAGAAAGAGTCACCACAGGGGAGGGGTCTGGATGTCTCACATATGTTGCTACCTCTATTATTTCTGTAATTGGTATCATTGAGAATCTACTATAACCCTTAACCTCGCTATTTTTTTTTTTTCTTCTAATTTGCCAGTCACATGAGGGCTAAAAAAGATATCCATACTCTCAAAAGTGTGTGCCTTTTTTGGAGTTCTGGTTTCTTGGGAAAATATATGTTTTGGCTCAGATATTAGCTTGATGCAGCATTTATGATCAGTAATGTTTTTTCAACTAGCACATGTGCCCAAGAAGATCCTGGGAAAATTTTTGAGTGAGCATTGTACTGAATAAGTGTTTTAGCACAGTCAATACTCTAGTTTTATCCATTTGATGTCTCTAACATGTCTGATTCGCCACGGCGTCAAAGCAGGGAGAATGCCAATTTTGGTCACACACGTTTGCAAAGCCAATACTTTTGATTGACAATGATTCTGTTGTCTATAACTCCTATTGTTAGTTTCTTCTTCACTGTTAATTTGGGACCCAAGAATGTCATAGAGAATGAAAGGCAGCCTCAGAGAGCTAATGGAGGGAATGGAAACTAAACACATGAGATCGGATCTTGACTCCAAACTGGTCAAAATGGGACCAAGGAGCAACAGAAAAATGTATAATGAAAGCCAGAAGTCAGATAATGTGTGGTGTGAAGTCTAGAGGGTCAGAAAGCAGAGAAATTGAGGCCATGGAAAGCCAGGGGAAACCAAGGGAAGCCAGGCCTTGGGCAGATAACCGAAGTCAGAGCAAGGCCGGGAAGGGGCAGTCAGCACCATCCAGGCAAAGCAGCAGGCAAAGAGGAAGTCAGGCCACAGTTTGTCTCCACCAGGCTTGGTTATTAAAGAGCCCACCTCCGGGCAAGAGCTAAACAGAGACAGGTATTAACCAGGAGCCAAGAGCAGAGCCTAAGAGTACTAAGGTGTGCTTTGCTAAGAAACTGAGTGGAATTTTATGCAACAATACATCAGATAAGGAAGCTATAACAATGAAGAAAACAGATAAAATGTCCAACCCTCCGGGAGTTTACATTTTATAGCGGTAGATAAGTCACAGGTTATGGACTATAGTTACAGAACACAAATTTTCAGGCTTGAAAGGTAACCTAGTCTCTATTCTTATCTAGGTCAAGTTCTATAAATAGCTATCCTAATGAATAAATAGCTATGGTTCTAATTAATTCCTGAATTGTCTTTTTTTCCCCCTTTTCACCTCTTCAAGGTAAATTTGTTTGTTTGTTTGTTTTGGCTTTTCTAGGGACGCACCCGCGGCATATTGGAGGTTTCCAGGCTGGGGGTCTAATCAGAGTTGTTGCTGCCAGCCTACACCACAGCCACAGCAACATCAGACCCGAGCCACGTCTGCAACCTACACCACAGCTCACGGCAATGCCGGATCCTTAACCCACTGAGCGATGCCAGGGATTGAACCCACAACCTCACGGTTCCTAGTCGGATTCATTTCCGCTGTGCCATGACGTGAACTCCTAGGTAAATTTTTTTATATATTCCTTTTCTTTATTCCTATATGCACTCCCAGAGCCATACTGGTTTTAAGTTCTCACCCACTCATTTTTGTTTGTTTCTGTTTTTTTGGCCAGGCTCATGGTATGTACAAGAGCTCTCTGTCCAGAGATCCAACCTGGGCCATAGCAGTGACAGCACCAGACCCTTAACCAGCTGAGCCACAGGGAAACTCCCAGCACCCATTCATTTTTTAATATCTCACGGTTTCCAGATTCAGTTCAAACTGATATGAATTCAATATTTCTAGGCTCCACAGAAGACATCAAAAGGAGATAGGGAAGGGCAAGTCTCAAGGAGTTTGTATTTCTGCAGGAGTCCATAGACTCTCAAGAAACTGTCAGGGTGAACAGGTGATGGTCTACAAGAGACGCCTAGAGCCGTGTTGGTGAGAAGGCCGTGATAACAGGGCATTCTCCAGAGTCCCAGAACAGAGCTGGAATCACTTTCAGTTGGCAAGAATTAGGAAATGCTTACAGAGGAAATCTAATGAATTTATAAGAAAATTAAATTAAATTTGATAAAATTTAATGGGTAAACATTAAATACAAGAGTAATGTCTTTGATTCTTCATTTCATCCCTAGACCTGGAAGCAGAGCCTGGAACACGGTAGCCAGTTTAGGTCCTCAGCAAATATCTGTTGAGCACATTTGGAATGATTGGGTTAAATCCTGAACCACTGGTAGGACCTCAGCTAAGTAAAACTGGGACTAACAGAGCAGGTCTTTTCAAAGACAAGAAATACAGAGCATGAGCAAAAATAAGAGATGTGAGCAGAGCTAGCCTAATTTGGATGGTTTGAAGTATTCACAGAAAAGTGATTTATTGCTGCTCTGGACTCAAGACCCACAGAAATGCCAGGTCAGCTGTCACTGTCCTTCAGTGTCTAGCATTTCAGTTTGCCCGTCAACTTCACATACTGTTTCACTGTACTCCAGAAACCAACTTCTTTTTTTTTGTTGTTCTTTTTTGTCCACACCTGCACCACATGGAAGTTCTAATGGGCCAGGGATTAAACCCACACCACAGCAGCAGCCCAGGCTGCTGCAATGACAGTGCTGGATCCTTCACCTGCTGTGCCACAAGGGAACTCCCAGGAACCACCTTCTTAATCAACATCAGCAACTTCTTCTTTGTTTTTAGAAAGAATAATTTTAAAATATATAAATAAATAATGTCAACTTTCTTAAATGCAGTATGTTATCGTGCTAAACCCTTATAACTATTTCAGGTGGAATACAGGCTATTTTATATCATTTTTTTTCTCTTTTTATGGCTGTACCTGTGGCATATGGAAGTTCCCAGGGTAAGGGTTGAATCCGAGCTGCAGCTCCCGGCCTATGCAATAGCCAAGGCAACACTGGATCTGGGCTCTGTCTGTGACCTACACCGAAGCTTGTGGCAACGTCAGATCCTTAACCCACTGAGCGAGGCCAGGAAACAAACCCGCATCCTCATGGATCTACTCGAGTTCTTAACCTACTGATCCACAACAAGAACTCCCGTTTTATCTCACTTTTTTTAATGACAAAATTGATGTTTAAACTGGTTGCATGACTTAAATACAGCACTTCTCTGTATCCTGACTGGGAAGATATCTTCCCAGTACTTTCCTGTATTAGCCATATTCTAGGAGTTCATTGTTGTCCGGTTGGAAATGAAATACGAAAATTTTAATCCGTATATGCAGTTCGTAGTAGCTACTATCTCACCCCAGAGAAAGCTTACGGCTATACTTTGAATGAACTTCAGACTTGACCCGGAGTTGTCCTGTCAAATCTGTCGGTCTCCAGGTGGTTTGCTGGACGAAATGCTCACCTCTGTCAGCTTGCAGTTTCCAATGTGCTGTACTGGGAGCTTTCAGGCAGGTGTGTCAGCTCCCACAGTCCCTCCCTTTGCTATTCTTGAGCACTTTTAGACCACAAGTCCACACTCTCGTGTTCAGCTGATGTCACGTAGTGACGCCCAAACACAGCATGGCAATGTAGTGCCCCTTAACCCCAAAGTCCCAGTCAGATGGGCAAGTCAGATGGGCAAATATTCTCAGGATTTTAAGAAGCTTTTTAAGAAAGTGATTTTAAGAATTTCTGTACACTCTGGCCTGTTATAAAGCGCATGCATACACTTCTTACAGACTGATATCCAAGCTCAAGTAAATTAGACTTCCCCTTGTGGCTCAGCGGTAATGAACCTGACTAGTACCCATGAGGATGCGTGTTTGTTCCCTGACCTCACTCAATGGGTTAAGGATCCGGCATTGCTGAAAGCTGTAGTGTAGGTTGCAGACGTGGCTCAGATCTGGCGTTGCTGTGGCTGTGGCATAGGCCAGAGGCTACAGCTCGGATTCGATCCCTACCCTGGGAATTTCCATACGCTGCAGGTGTGACCTTAAAAAAAAAAAGATCAAGTAAGTTATGCATTAATTTCAAACCTCAGTATCCTGTACCAACTGCCTGAACCTAGAGAAATATAATGCAACACAATTCCTGGCAACTCATAAGTTGACTACTCATTAGATAGGGTATTCTGTCTCTACCTGTATTTGAGTGTACCTGCACTACTGTTTAGGTTGACTTTATAGTGGGTATTGGCATTTTCATTTGTAACAGCTACCTATGACAGGCAAGGAAGCACTTAACAAGAAGTCTTGGAGCATGTGTGCCTTTGTCTTCTGGGCTTATACGGAAAGGAGCTGAGAGGTCCTTTCTCCATCCCTCATTTCTGCCTTTGAGATGTACCAGCCATCCTATATAAATCTTTTAGCAGAACGCAGATTCCAGGAATCTGTGGCTTGCCCCAACTTCCTTTTCTAAAACCCTGGATATACTGCCGATGAAAATGATCTCCTTTATCCAAGAGACTGCACTTTACAAAATGACCATATCCACAGTTTCCAGATTTATTTCAGAACATTCTAAATGCCAGGAACGTTTAATGAGTAAACTCACGTAACAAGCCGTTTAGAAATTTGGGGCCAACATGCAACCGCTTTGCAGGAGGTTTGGAAAGAAGGAAGCACTTGGCCACATGTTGGGGCCACAAAGCATTTGGCAGTCTGGGTTAGCGCTCCAGAATTCCTTCTGCAAAGGACAAGCGACTCCCTGTCATTCCGCTGGATTTCTGCCTGTGGGACTAGCGTGGACGATGTAAAGCGTAGACAGATGTAAATACGGAGGGAGGAGGCAGCTCCACTTGGGGCGGATCAGCCTCCCTCCGGGAGCTGGGAGCCCGCACTCCCACCCGCTCTGTCCCGAGGCCAGCCCGGCTCTTTGCACCGTATTTACTTATGCAAATCACGGGGCGGGCCGGGCGGGCGCGGGTGGAGGAGGGGTCTGAGGCTGGCCCGCGGCCACAGTCACTCGTGCGCGGTGACCATTAACCTCCCGAGTGCAGCAGCTGCCGGCCGAGGTCTGTCCTTAGCATGTGAGGAGGGTCCCAGGACACCGCGGACCGTTCAGACTGCGACCTCGCGGGCTGTGCCCCCCTCCGCAGTGTGGCCGAAAGATGAGGTTTCAACAGCTCTTTCTACTATTTTTTATTTTTATGATGAATCTTTTACTTATCTGCGGACAGAGACCAGGTAGGACTTTGACACGTTTGTAATGAGTGAGTAACTTGTTTTTCTGCCTGTTTGTGCCTGGGCCACCCAGCATGACTGTTTCTGTTGAAAATCTCTTAGGTTTGCCCTGGGGGTGTTGGGGTGTAAGTGTGTGGGATTTCACAAGCATGCTCTTTATTTTGTAAGGTCTGTTACTTGGATATTTTTAAAAAATAGCTGGATTTTCAAGTGATGATAAATATTTTACTATTTTTCTAAATTCAAAGAAAATTAATCCCAAGGCTATTACAGATATGTTGTTCTTATAAGTAAAAAGATGGCTGTTATTTCTAATATATAGTTAGATGTGTCACTTTAAAAATAGTGATTTTTAATGTTGTGTTTATAGAGCCAAAAGAAGTCAAAGGTATGTATAGTCAAGATAAATATTTATTTACGTGACATATTTTTCAAAGAATGTATTAGTTGTGTTGTTCTTAACTACCAGGAATCTGGCAAACAAAGTTATCCTAAAGTGCTTTGACTTCAAAACCAAATATCTAAGATTTCAAAGCACTGGCAAGTGAAAAAAAAAAATCAGGAAGTTTTCTGACTAAAGAAAAAGCCTGCTCAAATTTAAATAGAAAGGTGACAGCATTTATATACAAATATGTTAGATATTTCCCTTGATAATATACTTCTCCATTTAGAACAGAAAATGGTGCATAACTGGTTAAATATTCAGTCACTGCCTTCGAATTAATCAGAAGTTTGGTCACTGAGATTATTTCGAATGAAGGCTCCTGGTCTGCCCTTTTTACATAAATGAGAACAAAATTTCAAATTAGCAACTCTGAAAGCAGCTGATCCCTTCTAACTGTGTATAGCAAAGGCTAGTCAAACTGTTTCTCTTCTTAAAACACGACTTGGACAATATTCTTGTAAAATACTTGGGATTAATTCAGTGCATAAAATGAAAAGTCCAGGAGCATTTAAGAAGTAGTCGTGCAGAAGAATTTTTACCAGTCATTCCTGCCATCCCTGTGAACTGTTAGGACCATAGATCCCGCCATCCATGTGAATTATTAGGAATACCCGGCACACCTTGGCATCTCGTGGGTTTTTTACATCACAGTCACATCTGAACAAACAGCAAATAATCACAGTATAATTTGGGTCCCATTCTCTGGATTAAACAACTCATTTATGTAATACTCCTAATATTTTTCCTTTTTTTCCCCTCAGCTAATTTGGCAGTGAGAAGAAAATTGCACAGACACAACTGTCTTCAGAGGAGGTGCATGCCTCTCCATTCACGGGTGCCTTTCCCCTGAGGTATTTCCTTTTTATATTTTGATTTATTAGGGCCACACCCGAGGCACGTGGAAGTTCCCAGGCTAGGGGTTCAATTGGAGCTGCAGCTGCCAGCCTGCACCACAGCCACAGCAACACGAGATTTGAGCCATGTCTGTGACCTACACCACAGCTTACCCAGATCCTTAACCCACTGAGCGAAGCCAGGGATCAAACACTAGTCCTTATGGATACTAGTTAGGTTCTTGACCTGCTGAGCCACAACGGGGAACTCCCCCCTGAAGTATTTCTGATAGAAAATAGTTTTACTATGTGTAGGCAGTGTTTCAGATTAGATATACTTGAGAATGTTTATTTATATCTTGAATATGTGATAATGACTTTGCAGTGATGTCAGTTTAAGGAATGCATACTAACAGTCTGCATACTATTGGTGAAATGAAATGATGTTTGGGAATTGCTTTAATCATCTGATAGATGAAGAACATGTACAAAAATCTTGATTGTTGAATCTGAGTGATAGTTTAAGGGAATTAATACTCTTGTGTGTGTTTGAGAATTTTCATAATGGAAAAAAATCGGGTACCAGGAGAATATAATTATAAAGGTATCTTTAAACGTGTGTTTTGAAAAACACTGAAAAACTCCCTATGTTATCCAGAAAAAGCACATTTCCCTTTAAGGGCACTGTGTGCTTGAAAGCATCTGGACACGTTTGCCCAGCAAGGCTAAATGGTTGATGCATTAACCTTAATACTTAGTAGTTTATTATTCCTGAAGATGTTTCTTTTAATCTATAAAAGTCAATGTAATACTAATGACATGACAGCTTTCCAGCTTCGCTAATAGAATTGGTCTTGATGGTTGCGTCTTTAAGGATAAATTCTGAAAAAGAATTTGTCCCCCCCCCTTTATTTTTTACATTCATGGAAAAAGCCATGACTGAACACCACCACCATCATCAGTAGAACTGCTTGAATCAATTAACTGCGAACTCTGCCCAAGTTTACTTCGTACTAAAAAATAAGGAACTTGACATTCCATTGTACTTATTTTAAGCTCTTTAATTCATATGAAATATATCTTCTTTTTTAAAAAAAAAATGTCATAGACATATTCCTCAGCTGTTTAACATAACACAGGCAATTGCTAAATTAGCCTATTCAGTTGGCCTGTGGACCGAGCGTTTGTGGCACTATTCATTCAAAGGAAAGAGTGGTGGCTGTGCCTGGCGTTTAATATGTGCTTTTCAAAGCAGTGAATACCCTGTAGCAGGACATTAAATAAAGGAAGAGCCCTTCAGTGATAAGCATTTATCCGGAAGACCGAAACAAAAAGCCACGTTCTCTACGCCTTCATCTGTAACAAATTACTCTCTGCTGTCAAAGTATGAAAAATAAATTTGGTGGAGGGTTCCAGAGAGTTACAATACGGAGTTCCTGTGAAGCAATTAATAGGGACTAAACCATGCCTTAAAAGGACTTGCGATATTATTAGAAAAATCCTTTGGTGTGTGTTGATAGTGCATTTCGGTTCCTCATGTAAACAGCAGTCAGGTCTGTGCCTAGGAGGAGTGGAGAAGTTCAAGATTTTTCCAGCACTCCTCCACAGATAACAAAGAGGCATCTCGCACCACTCGCAGGAGGAAGGGAATTCCTGCATATGCGGGAACAAAGCCCTTAGTCAGCCACAGGTTATATTGGTGTTCTCCACAAACCACCTGCCATAAAAACCAGGGCTGTGAGTAAACAAGATAGAGAGGCGAAATTTGAATTATCAAAGTTAAGGAAAAATTTGACCTATAAAGCAAATTTGTAAACCAAATTTGAAACTTCAGTCAAAGCCATATAAACCATTTAATAATAGCAGTCCTTTACAAAACTTGGGTAAGCCTTTTAAAGAACTGCTCAGGTTACAGCATCCATTTTCTGAGTGTTTAGACTAGTCCTGCATTCCAGCTCCCAGTGCTTTGAAGAATGTGTAAAAGTCACATTTTGGAATCCAGCAGCAGTGCAAGAGCCAATGCCAGTTACACGACAAGATCGCTTCCCCAGGAGGTAACCCCAAACTACAGCTATTCGTGTCCTTTGTATTTCCTTTTGAATTTTAGAATTAGCCGATATTTATAGAGCTGTCGCTTTAAATGAGTTTGTAATACATTTTGTAAATGTAAAGAGGAAATAAACATTTAAATTAATACTTTAGGGAGTTCTCGTCGTGGCTCAGTGGTTAACGAATCCGACTAGGAACCATGAGGTTGCGGGTTCGATCCCTGCCCTTGCTCAGTGGGTTAACGATCCGGCGTGGCCGTGAGCTGTGGTGTAGGTTGCAGACACGGCTCGGATTTGGCGTTGCTGTGGCTGTGGCGAAGGCCGGCGGCTACAGCTCCTGTTAGACCCCTAGCCTGGGAACCTCCATAGGCCGCGGATGCGGCCCTAGATAAGGCAAAAAGACAAAAAAGAAAAGAAAAAAAATTAATTAATACTTTAGAAAAAGAAAAAAGAAAGATAACTTCCCAAGCTCCTGCTCGACCGGCGCTTTAATCAGTGCTCCCCGCGGGTTTGAGAGCGTGATCGGCCACTGCCCTAGTCACTTGCACACTTGTTTTGTGTCTTGCAACCAACGTACCTTGATGCCTGGATAAGCGCGCCGTAGACGCAGGTGGAGGCCCGCGGAGGAGGCTGGGCCTCCGGTTCGTATGTCCCCCTGGGTTTTCCACATGCTTTATATAAAATCACATGTCCTGACCTCATCCAGTTAGGGTCAAGGAGTGCTGTAAAAAGACAGCTCAGGTAAAGTGACACTGAGGGGCGTAGACTTGTAGCACACTTGATGAGAAAGCCTTGTAGCACCTTTTCCTCTGTCAGTTTCCCCCTCCCCGCTACACCCCACCGGGACCCCGCACCCAGGAGTCCGCCTCAAAGATCTTTGGTGAGATTTCCTAAAAGTCGGGGTAATTCAGTAGAACATCCATGTTGCATAAAATTTATTTCCTGGATACTTGTTTTTCCCCCGTCAGAAATATTTTGACACCACCTTCAGCCCTAAGTGAGAGCAAAGGCAACTGAAGGCGTGCGGGAAGGTCCAAGCCTGCAGGTGAATGTGAGCGCGGAGGAGGCTAGGTGTCCTCTTAGCACAGCACGGTCTGCCTGCAGCCCTGCTGTTATTGATACATACTTGCCCTGGGTTAATAGGCACTATCAACACATGCTCTTCCCAGCTTTTTACTTCTATTTTTATTTATTTATTTTTTGTCTTTTGTCTTTCTAGAGACACATCCGCGGCATATGGAAGTTGCCAGGCTAGGGGTCTAATTGGAGTTGTAGCTGCGTGGCCTACGCCGCAGCCACAGCAAACACCAGGACTAAGCCGCGTCCGCAGCCTACACCACAGCTCATAGCAACTCCGGATCCTTAACCCACTGAGAGAGGCCAGGGATCGAACCTGCAACCTCGTGGTTCCTAGTCGGATTCATTAACCACTGAGCCACAATGGGAATTCCTGCCCTCTGGTCTTAAGGGAAAGTCACGTCCGCCTTCAGCACAGCATCTCCACTGGAGGACACCCCTTCCTCTCAGTGACAGCGGGGCTCTCTGCAAAAGACTCTCCTTACTTTGAGGCACCTCTGATTCCCGGCAGCTAGACTTCAAACCTTCAATGACTTCCAGTTTCCTTAAACTTTTAAACCTCATTATCCAAACTCACAGAATGAGGAGAGAAGTCCTCTTTCAGGAGAAAATGGAGATAATCAAGCTTCAAAATCAGACCCTGCCTTTCAGTTGCAAACATCCATGTCAGCAGCACTTCTATTTTCCCTCCCTAGTCTTTCATTAAGAAAGAGAGGCCTCCCATGGGTATGGCTGTCTCCACGCTTCTGGAACCTCGGTCCGATTACTACTCCCTTTCTTCTTCACAACATTCAATATATCAAAACAGATCTAGAACCTGTTTGCAGAACAGAGAATGACTCACAGACTTTGGAAAACCTTGGTTTTTCAAATAAGACAATCTGGGGGGTGGGGGGATGCACTGTGGGTTTGGGACACAAAATCTATAAAACTGACTTGTGATGATTTATGTATACCTATAATTGAAATAAAATCCATTAAGTAAAAAAAACCAAAAAAAACAGATCTAGTTTATGTTTAAAAAAAAAAAAAAGGGAAGAAAGAAAAAAGTTGCA
>PVHT021183709.1:145369-161114 GCA_004024745.2 Catagonus wagneri | reverse complement strand
TTTTTTTTTTTTGGCATTTTAGGGCAGAGCCTGCAATATATGGAAATTCCCAGGCTAGGGGTCGAATCAGAGCTACAGCTGCCGGCCTACACCACAGCCTCAGCAATGCGGGATCCTTAACCCACTGAGCGAGGCCAGGGATTGAACCCGAGTCCTCATGGATACTAGTCAGGTTTGTAATCCGCAGAGCCACACCGGGAACTCCTCCTCCCACCTATTTTCAACACACTGCTGTCTCCTGAATTCTGGGAAAGGTCCCTAGTGACCATCTTCTCAAATTTGGTCAACACATCAGCTGTCTCTGGGGGGTCAGACAGTGAAATGAATTTTCCTCGGTTTCAGTGCTGTTGTCTTCCCTTCTGACCATCTCTGGAATAAATCACTGTTCTTTTCAGGACCTGTGCAGGATGTCCAGCTACCCTGCAGATTACTGGAGCCCTCGGCAACACTGCCATAGCTCAGCCCTGCCACGGCTTCTGCACAGCCATTCTTGTCTTGGAGCCAGCTCTGGGCTCCAGTACCATGGATGGCATCAGGAAGGACTTCCCTGATCATCCTTTATGTAAAAAAGCAGCACCAGGAGCTCCTGTTGTGGTGCAGTGGAAACGAATCCACTAGTATCCATGAGGATGCGGGTTCGATCCCTGGCCTTGCTCAGCGGATCAGGGATCTGACTTTGCGGTGAGCTGTGGTGTAGGTTACAGACACGGCTCGGATCCCCCATTGCTGTGGCGTAGGCCGGCAGCTGTGGCTCTGACTCAGACCCTAGCCTGGGAACTTCCAGAGGCCACGGGTGTGGCCCTAAAAAGCAAAAAATAAATAAATGAATGAATGAATAGATAAATAAAAATAAAAAAAAAAAAAACTGAAGGAGATTGCTAGTCACAAGGCTTCTGGGGGCCATGTCAGAAGGTCCCATTTGTCCATTTGCACTTCCTTCCCATTAGGGGCTGGTGTCAGTTCCAGGCCCCTGAAGGCGCCGTGGCCACACAGAATGCCTACTTGGCAGCGGTACTGTAGAATAGCTTAGCTAGACTCTCAGCAGTTGGTTGAGTTTATTTATCTTGGTATCATTAGCCGATAAAACTGCCTGGAATACAGCAAGCACTCCATAAATTTTGCCCAAAGAAATGACATGAAACTTTTCTTTCTTATTTAGGATTTAAGAATTACTCTCATCAGGCTCCAGCACACATTTTCGGCTTGACTTCCCGGTACTAACTGCCAGGCTGAACTCATTCCTGGCCTCCGTGCTGGAGCATTTCCCCTTCTTCAGCTCCCCAAGTTCAAACCCTGCCCCTCCCCCAGCTTCTGTTCAAACCCTATTTCTGGGTGAGGCCCACCCTGATTCAGTGAGCTTAAAAGTATCTTCCGCTCTCAACAATCACTGCATCTCTATCGGTAGGTTTTTAAAGCCATTTATCATAGTAAAAGTTTATCAGCATTGGAATGTGAGCTCCTTGAAGAAAAGAGGTGGCCCTAAAGTTTAGTCTCTAAACCTTTGTAGTGTGTGAATGCTCCTAAATTAATGAAGAAATAAGACTTTTCTATAAAGACCATAATAGGAGTTCCCATTGAGGCACAGCGGAACAAATCGGACTACTGTCTGTGAGGATAGGGGTTTGATCCCAACCCTTGCTCATTGGGTTTGGGATCTGGCGTTGCCGTGAGCTGTGCAGCAGGCCGGCAGCTGTAGCTCCAATTGGACCCCTAGGCTGGGAACTTCCAAATGCCTCCGGTGTGGCCCTAAAAAAAAAAATAAAGACCATGATGCCTTAATGACAATATATATAACATACTGGGTATATAAATAAATAAAATATAGCTATGGTTTATATACTATAATAAATGTATTCCCCCTATACGAAATATATATATGATGGACTTAAGCCTAATTCAAGTTTTCTTCACTTTGGAAATGTATTTGTCATTACAAAGTGTGTAATAATTCTCTTTTGAGGATATTTAGTGAAAGTGGCTATTCTCTATCATGTTCGGAATCTAAAATATCTTTGTAGCATACATTTTTTGTTTGTTCTCAGTTATGTATTCACATAGTTACGTATTCACTTATCTGGTGATTTCAGGCTAACCTTATTGCTACATTGCTCTAATGTATTTGAAATATATATTATTCTTAGATAATAGCAAGAGAATATTTATTGTTTTTTAGGTGACTTGAGAAAAACAAAATCCCTTAACTTCTTTGATACATTTCTCTCTAGGATGCATTTTTTTTTTTAAGAGCACTGTGGCGTACTGAATGCTACAATTTTCTCCACACTACCAATGATATCAAAATGTGAGATGAGAAGTTCCTGTCGTGGCACAGCAGTTAACGAATCCAACTAGGAACCATGAGGTTGCGGGTTCGATCCCTGGCCTTGCTCAGTGGGTTAACGATCCGGTGTTGCCCTGAGCTGTGGTGTAGGTCGCAGACGTGGCTTGGATCCTGCGTTGCTGTGGCTGTGGCTGTGGAGTAGGCTGGCGGCTGTAGCTCCAATTCGACCCCTAGCCTGGGAACCTCCATATGCCACGAGTGCAGCCCTACAAACAAACAAACAAACAATGTGAGATGAATTCTAACCTTCCTGGTCTTAACAAAATTATAAGCAGGTATCATCAGAGACATTCAAAATCTCATCAGTGTATCTACAGTTCTGCAGAGTAGTGCCAACTTAAATAATTAAAATCCTTGATAGTTTGTTACCAATCAGAATATTTATAAATAAATATTTATAAAGTATAATGCAAACCACTTGTCTTCTGCTCTGCTGTGTTCAAATCTATTGTGTTAAAATTTTATTAGCAAAGGAATTCCTGTCGTGGCTCAGTGGTTAACGAATCTGACTAGGAACTATAAGGTTGTGGGTTCGATCCCTGCCCTTGCTCAGTGAGTTAATGATCCGGCATTGCCTTGAGCTGTGGTGTAGGTCGCAGATGCGGCTCCGATCCCAGGTTGCTGTAGCTGTGGTGTAGGCCAGTAGCTGTAGCTCTGACTAGAACCCTAACCTGGGAACCTGTGTATGCCACAGGTGTGGCCCTAAAAAAAAAGAAGGAAAGAAAAATTACATTTTGCTTATCCAGTCATCTATTGTTTCCACTGTTTGGTCATTAGGAATAATTATGCTGTGAATATTCATGTACAAGCTTTTGTTTGAACACATTTTCAGTTCTCTTGGGTTTATGCCCAAGAGCAAATTTTCTGGACTGTGTGGTTACTCCATGTTTAACTTATTGAGGAACTGCCAAACTACTTTTCACAGCGATTGTAGCAATTTGCATTCCTAAGAGCAATATTTAAGGGCTCCGATTTCTCTCCACCCTCAGCAGTGCCTGTTATGATAACCATCCTAGTGGATGTGAAATGGTATCTCATTGTGATTTTGATTTACATTTCGCTAATGATTAATGATGTTGAGCATGTTTTCATGGGCTCATTTTCCATTTGTCTGTCTTCGTGGGAGAAATGTCTATCCAAATCCCTTCCTCATTTTTCTTTTCAATTGACTTACCGTCTTTTTATTGTTGAGCTGTAAAAATTCTTTGTATATTTTGAATACATAGTCCTCATCAGATATAGGACTTGCAAATTAGTTTCTTCCATTCTATTGGCTGTCCTTTCACTTTCTTGATATTGTTCTTTGATCATAAAATATTTTTAATTTTGTTAAAGTCTGCTTTGTCTATTTTTTCTTTGGTTACTTATGATTTAGATGTTGTATTAAAACAACATTGACCAGTCCAAGGTCAAAAATATTTACATTAATATCACTTACGTGTATGTCTATGATCCATTTTGAGTGAAGTTTTGTATATGGTGTGAGGAAGGAGTCCAGCTTCTTTTGCATGTGGATATCCAGTTGTTCTGGCATCATTTGTTGAAATCGCTACTCTTTCTCCCATTGAATTGCCTTGGCAGTACCGTCAAAAATCTGTTGACTGCAAACGTACAGTCATTTACATTTATTTCTGGACTCTCAGTTCTATTTCATTGATCTATTTATTAATCCTTGAACCAGTCCTATAACAATCCTATTGTTTATTGCCATATTATAGCAAGTTTTTAAATCAGGATGTGTGAGTCCCCCAGTTTTAGAGTTCTTCGAGAGTGTTTTGTTTATTCAGGTTCCTTTGAATTTCCATGTGAATTTTAATACCAGCTCGTCAACTTCTGCAATGAGCCAGCTGGAATTTGAATAGCATTTTGTTTAATCTGTGGATCAATATGTGAAGTTATTTCCATCTTGATATTTAAGTTTTCCAAACATGACATGGGTTTGAACTATGCAAGTTTACTTAGATGGAGTCTTTTCACTAAATAAGTACCACAGTATGACACAATCCATGGTCGATCAAATCTGTGGATGTGAAACCGCAGATACAGAAGGCTGACTGCAAAGTTATATGCAGATTTTTAACTCCGTGAAAGGTCAGTGCCCCTAATCTCCACGTTGTTTAAGAGTCAACCGTATTCTGATCGAATTTAATTTATTTCGATGATGGTTTATATTTTCAGAGTTTTTATACTTCTTTTGTTTAAATTATTCCTAATATTTCAATCTTTTGATGCTATTGGAAATGGAATTTTCTTAACTTATATATTTGAGTTATTCATTGGTAATATATAGAACCTTAATTGATTTTTGCTAAGTGACCTTATAGCCCATAATCTTAGCGACATTATTAATTCTCATAGTGGGCTCTTAGGATTTGCTACAAACAAGCTCATGTCATCTGCAACTAGGTTTTCTATTCTAACCTGGATATCTTTTATTTCTTTTCCTCGTCTAGTCACCCTAACTAGAACCTCCAGTACAATGTTGGATAGAAGTAGTGAGAACATACATCCTTGCTTTATTCCTGATCTTAGATGGAAAGCATTCAGTCTTTCACCCATAAGTATGATATTTGTTGTGGATCTCTGTAGATGTTCCATTCAGGCTTTAGTTTGTTGATTATTTTTATCATAAAACAAGGGTCAAGTTTTGTCAACTCTTTTTTTTTTTTTTGTATCTCTTGAGATTACCATACATTTTTGTCCTTTATTCCATTGAAATCATCTATTACAGTGAATGATTTTGGGATATTAAGCCAATCTTGCATTCCTGGGGTAAATCCCACTAGGTGTTGCTGGATTCAGTATGCTAGTATTTCGTTGAGGATGTATGCATCTACATTGGTGCTGGTCTTCAGTAGTTTTCCTGTGGCTTCCTTGTATGGTTTGGGTATCAGGGTAACATTAATCTTATAGAATGAGCTGGGAAGTGTCTCCTCCTCTTCCATGTTTTGGAAGTGTTTGTGAAGGACTGATACAACTTATTTAAATGTTTGGTAGAATTCACCAGTGAAGCCATCAGCCTAGGTCTTTTCTTTGTCAGAAGATTTAGAATTGCTAATTCAATCTTTTTATTTGTTAAATGCATATGAAGATTTTTCTGTTTCTTCTTGAGCCAGTCTTGTCAGTTTCTGTCTTTCTAGGAAATCTGTGGATTTCTCAAATGTATTTGCTATTGATTTCCAGTAGCATTCTGATGTTATATCATCTATTTCTCATCTCAGTGCATTATTTTTGCTTCATGTATTCTGGGGACTCTGGTTTTAGGTGTATAATGTATCTTCATAATTATTTTATGTTTCTGCATTGATCCTTTAACCAATATAAAATGTCTCTATCGCTAATCATTTTTGTCTTAGAGTTTATTTTATCTAACATTAACATATCCGCTTTAGCTTTCTCTCTCTCTCTCTCTTTTTTTTTTTTTTTTGTCTTATTGCCTTATCTAGGGCCGCACCCGCAGTATATGGAGGTTTCCAAGCTGGGGTCTAACAGGAGCTGTAGCTGCCGGCCTTCACCACAGCCACAGCAACGCAGGATCCAAGTCACGTCTGCAACCTACACCACAGCTCACGGCAACGCCAGATCCTTAACCCACTAAGCAAGGCCAGGGATCGAACCCCCAACCTCATGGTTCCTAGTTGGATTCGTTTCCGCTGCGCCACGATGGGAACTCCTGGAAATGAATTTTTAGAAAACTGCCTAGGCAAACCCCGGCACCAGTAATTCTCTTGCTATAAAAGATCCATTTTCCTCTTTTTTTATCTTTTTGCTTTTTAGGGCTGCACCTGTGGCATATGGAGGTTCCTAGGCTAGGGTTCAAATCTGAGCTACCTGCCGGCCATAGTCCCAGCCATAGCATTGTGGGATCCGAGCCATTCTGTGACCTACACCACAGCTCACAGCAATGCTGGATCCCCAACCCACTGAGCGAGGCTGGGGATTGAACCTGCAACCTCAGTGGATCCTAATCCCTCATGGATCGGGTTCGTTAACCACTGAGCCAGGATGGGAATTCCCCATTTTCCTCTTAAGTGAAAATTAGTTATAGTTTGCCCTACCGTATATTTGAAATATATTGCTAAGTATTAATTATTAAATAGACTTGTAATATTAAAAGAGTCCTGGGGACTATTTTCCTTAATTGCAGTATCATTGATGGACCTTATTACATAGGCTACAGGTGTACAATGTGGTGATTCACAATTTTTAAAGTTTATACTCCATTTATAGTTATTATAAAATATTCCCTATATATCCTGGGTTGTGCAATATATCCTTATAGTTTATTTTATACACAATAATTTGTACCTCTTAATTCCCTGCTGCATTGCCCTTCTCCTTTTCCCCTCTCTACTGTTAGCCACTAGTTCATTCTCTATATCTGTGAGTCTCTTTCTTTTGTTCTATTTTCTAGTTTGTTGTAGTTTTTAGATTCCACACTTAAGTGATATCATATAGTATGTGTCTTTCTTGGGCACCATTTTATTGGTTTAATAAAATATCCCAAATTAAGATTTTGGTTCTGACATCTTTTTTTGACCTGCTCCAAATAACTGTCTTAGCTGTTATAAATATCAGGAATCAAATGTTAAGAAAAATAATTGAGCCTACCAAAGGGGATTTCTGAGTAAAAAAAGATTATTAGATGAAAAATAATTTAATGCAAAACTCTGTTTAGGAGTTCCTGCTGTGGTACAGTGGGTTAAGAATCTGACTGCAGCAGCTCGAGTCACTACAGAGGTATGGGTTTGATCTCCTGCCTGGTGCAGTGGGATAAATGATCCAGCATTGCCACAGATGTGGGGTAGGTTGCAGCTGGAACACAGATTCAGTCCCTGGCCTGGGAACTCCCATATGCCATAGGTGCGGCGATAAAAACAAAACTCTTTAGGAGCATCAATCAGATTTTTAAAGAAATACACTTCCTGTATTTATATTGAAAGGTAGGAAAATATAAAGTTGCTTTCAACTGAAAAACCCTGGAATGTTTTCATAACTCATTGGCTATAAAAAGAAATGAAGCATGAGTAAATTGGTCTGCTGGATAGCATTTCTTACGTGTTTCTTTGTCCTTTATTCCAAATACAGGTCTTCTCTATCCAACTTCACTGGGTCTGCCAAAAGAAGAGGAGTGAAGAAAAAGATACCCACCCACATAATAGTGTGATTGCTCAGAAGTTCCTGTATGAAAAGGAATCGTCTGAAAGCATCTTGGATAGTTTACTCGATCCACAGTATTCTCTTCTTCTGTGTTTCTCTTCAGAGGAAAAATAACCTAAATTCCAAAGCAATTCTAGGCTGTAATGTAATTATTTGCTTGCATAACAAAATTTTCTTATCTTTTTCTGTACATCATTATTCTCTCTCTCTTTTTTTTTGCTTTTTTTTTAAGGCTGCACTTGCGGCATATGGAGCTTCCCAGGCTAGGGGTCTAATTGGAGCTACAGCTGCCAGCCACAACCCCATGGAATTAGAGCTGCGTCTGCGACCTACACCACAGCTCATGGCAACGCCTGAACCTTAACCCACTGAGCGAGGCCAGGGATTGAACCCACAAACTCATGATTCCTAGTCGGATTCATTTCCACTGTGCCATGATGGGAACTGCTGTACATCATTATTCTTACCTGAGTTAAGTAGAAAAACTTTTTAATGTCTTAGAACTCTCTAAATAGTAAAATGTGCAAGGGTTTAAAATTATTCTTTCATATTCTTATGTTTCCAAAGCATTAAAATTACTTTGTATGTATTTGAGTGATTTTTTTTTTTTTTTGTCTTTTTAGGGCTGCACACACGGTATATGGAGGTTTCCAGGCTAGGGGTCGAATCCGAGCTACAGCTGCCAGTCACAGCCACGGACACAGCAATGACAGATTTGAGCCATGTCTGCAACCCACACCACAGCTCCTGGCAATCCCAGATCTGTAACCCACTGAGTTAGGCCAGGGATAGAACCTTTGTCTTCATGGTTACTAGTCAGATTTATTTCAGCTGAGCCACGATGGGAACTCCTGAATTTTTTTTTTTTTAATCCGAAATCTGAAATCAATTGCATTGACTATTTGGCTTTGCAGAATAGAGAAAACATACTTGGTTCATTGATTATTTATATAGACAGACTAAGAAAGAGGCTATTCATTGCTACCGATTTGATATTATAGGCTTTAATGTTTATGAAAGTATTTGTTACTTTGAATAACACTCAATTAAAGTCATAAAAGAAAGCCTGAAATACTAATCAGGGAGCAAGATGGCAGAGAAGAGGCTGCGCTCACCTTCTCCCACAAACACATCAAAAAAACTCTTTTACATGACATTCACACAGAACGTCAACTGAATGCTAGAGGTAGAACTTAAAACCTCCAAAAAGGGCAAGAAAATCTTGACATAACTGGGTAGAACAAAAGAAAAAAAAAAGAGAAAGAGACAGTGAAATACTAATTGTAGTTATTTTTATATTACAAGGGAAATGTTCATTTCTGAACCTATTTCTCAACACGTAGTCCTAAGAAACTAATGTTTGATTTCCTGTGAAGTTCTGTTTTATGCCTTTGATTCATTTGTATAAATAGTTTCTTAGAAAGGCCAATTTATAGGAGTTCCCTTCGTGGCTCAGTGGTTAACGAATCCGACTAGGAACCATGAGGTTGCGGGTTCAATCCCTGGCCTTGCTCAGTTCGATCCCGGCGTTGCCGTGAGCTGTGGTGTAGGTTGCAGACGCGGCTCAGATCCCGCGTTGCTGTGGCTGTGGTGTAGGCCGGTGGCTACATCTCCTGTTAGACCCCCAGCCTGGGAACCTCCATATGCCGCGCGGGTGCGGCTCTACATAAACGCAAAAAAAAAAAAAAAAAAAGAAAAGGCCAACTTACAACTGACATTTAAATTTGGTCAGTGTCTTGAATATATGAGTTCTCGTCACTCTGCTAGACTTCATTTTGGTGTTATTCAACTTGTGGTGGTGAGACGAGTAACTACAAAATCAGAGGGAATTTAAGGATATGATTATTCCCGAAGGAAACTATCCTCAGTCTGAATCGTAGTGGTAATTAGCTGTTCCCAGGTTGCTGAATATGCTCTTAATCTGTATTTATTCAAAAACTCTTCTCTTGGTGCCAAAAAAAGCCTTTATTATTTTACTGTAAGTTAATTCCAGATATGAAACTTATAGATTCATATCCTGTCTAGAAATTTTACTTTGTAAATATTCTAGAGTGGGAGAAACCATAAACCCTGACCCTCTATTTTGCCAAAAGGAAAGGTTGGGATTAATACATAAAGAATTTGACATAGAAGTTCTGAAATCCTGAAAGTTGGTCTCATTTTCAGAGCTTATTAACAGTGTCTTTTGGATGCAAGGTGTTTGTAAAAAGTACTGTAGTCAAATTTACATACAAACAGAAGACATTTTATGAAATGTGTTATTTCATTACATAACTGGGTATTTGAAGGAAGCTAAATGATTTTTCTGGATGAAATATAATTCCTCTCCACAAGTGCATTTCAGTAGAAACATGAGCTCTTAACAATTATATTTGTTTAAAACAGGTATGTATTTTTTATGTAATTTATACCAAAAAATTACTTTATACGGTTCAGATGCATCCTGTGAACACATGCCTATACTTTTACAAGTACAGATTCTCACAGTCACAGAAAAAGTTAAAAACCAGCCATGCTATTGTCAGGTAATTAAATGGTTATCGATTTCTACTCAAATAACTTCAGTAATTTTTCAATAAAACACCCAGTGTCTTGAGTGCCTAGTTGTCTTTATTTGCATAAGAAAGTTTCTGACTTTTGAACACAGCATGGTACTCGTCTTTATTGCCAATGCTCCACTTTATAGGGGCATTTAAGACTCATCAGTCTTGTTATACACCCTACCTCTGTAGATCATTTACTCAATACAAGATTGCCAGAGGAAAGGCAAAGATTCTCTCAAAATGTATAAAAACTCGACAAGCAGTGGCATGTATACTAAAAGTGGCATATCAGAACAAATTCATGACAGTGAAGCCCTATTTTATTTACTGGCAAGGTCAAGGGTGAGATCAAGAGTGTCAAATTATGTGTCCTTTGAACTTTACCTTCTCTGTGATTTGGTGATTGTTTTATTATTTTTCTAACAAAAGTTCTTTGTAATTTCTAACATGTTCAGGACACAAAGGAAAAGAAATGTTATATAGTTTAATCAAGACGGTGAAGGGCAGGAGTTCCCATCATAGCTCAGCAGTAAGGAACCCGACAAGTATCCAAGCAGACGTGGGTTCTCTCCCTGGCCTCTCTCAGTGGGTTAAGGATCTGGCCTTGCCGTGAGCTGTGGTGTAGGTCGCAGACACAGCTCTGATCTGGCATTGTTGTGGATGTGGTGTAAGCCGGCAGCTGCAGCTCCAATTCCCCTAGCCTGGGAACTTCTATATGCCATAGGTGTGGCCCTAAAATGACCAAAAAAAAGGAAAAAAGTGACAGTGAAGGGCATCAGGAGTGACGGTGTTCCCCCAGTTTGAGGCCATGGAGCAGGTAGAGAGACGTGGACCAAAGGAAAGCTGTAAACCTGATTTGTTCTGATTTGTTCTTTCCTGGCTCAGGCCTTTCCAAACTCTAAAACTGGTGAAGTCTTTGGTCCCTTTGTTGCCAGAATTTCGAATTGAAATGCCGAACTGAAATGCAGAGACAGAGTTTTGGACAAGGAGAACAAAAATAGCTTTATTGCTTTGCCAGGGAAAGGAGGGGACACAGCTGGTTAATGCCTTAAAGATCGTGCCCCCCCCCAAGCCTTAGAATTGCAAGGCGTTTCATAGTAAAAAGGAGAAAAACAGGTTTTCAGATAGGAATCAGGATTGGGACAAACACGCATTTTTTGGTGGGAATCTTTGTCATCAAACCTGGAGTTAGAAGATGTCACCCTGATCAAGACGGTGGTCTTCTGGGTTACCATCTAGAATAACAGTACTTGTGAAAAAGGCATATTGATCAGAGATTATATCTAGGAAAGTTCTTGAAAAACATCATGTGCTAATCATCTTTAACCCACAGGCAATTATGCTGAGGGTGCCTAATCTTTAGTTTACCTGTGATTGTGTTTAGGGTGCAACTAAGTCTGGGAGAAGGACAAGGCAGGACTCTAAGCTGCTCAATTTCAAAATATTCATTTCAAAAAAATGAACCTTTTTACAGAACAGACAATGACTCACAGACTTTGGAAAACCTTGATTTTTCAAATAAGACAATCTGGGGGGTGGGGGTATGCACTGGGAGTTTGGGATACAAAAATCTATAAAACTGACTTGTGATGATTTATGTACACCTATAATTGAAATAAAATCCATTAAGAAAAAAAAAAAAGCAGAAGGAATATAACTTTTCTCTCAGGGGTATGAGGCACCTGCATCGCCTTCACCATCTTCACTCTCCTTCCAAGGGCCAGAGGGCACAAAATTTGAGCATGCCCAAAATCAAGGTAAGTAACAACAGTTCTATTGCCCTTATTTTTTGGATACACCTGTGGCATGGGGAAGTCCCTGGGCCAGGGGTTGAACCATCACCACTGCAGTGATATAGCTGACCATTAACCCCCTATGCCACATGGGAACTCCTTAATGCTATTTTTGAAAAACAAAGTAAACATCAAAATAATGCATGATGAACAAAATACCTCTTTTTTTTTTTTTTTTTTTTTTTTGCTTTTTAATGGCTGCTCCTGTGGCATACAGAGGTTCCCAGGCTTGGGGTCCAAACAGAGCTACAGCTGCCGGCCTTCGCCACAGCCACAGCAATGCCAGATCCGAGCCAAGTCTGCGACCTACACCACAGCTCACGGCAATGCCGGATGGTTAACCCACTGAGCAACGCCAGGGATCGAACCCACAACCTCATCGTTCCTAGTCAGATTTGTTAACCACTGAGCCACGACGGGAACTCCCCAAGATAGCAAACTTTTAAATAAATAACAGGGTGTGCAGAGCAATGTCAGAGCCTGAGGCCAAAGAAAAAAAATAAAAAAAAAATAACTAATTCTAGTTCTGTCAATAACTAGATCCTTGTTTTCACACATTATAGCCTGAATTCAGTCCTCTGTTTCTTCCCTCTGTTCTCACTTCCCCAGATGACTTCAGCACTCCCTAAACTTCAGGTCAAGATCCCATCGTCCATTCTTGGCTTCCATGTGGCCAGAGTGACCCTGGCAAGAACACTGGATTCTAGACATGGATTTTTTTTTTTTTTTGTATCAAGTCTCATCCTACTACAAAATAATATAATTATCTCTTACTCCTGTAAGAGACGGTGGGGTTGATAATTGGAGGCTCTGGCCCCTGTCAACTGCTCTGCAGAAAAGTGCTATCAGTGTCCTCCAGAAGGACGTCATCTCATTGTACACTAAGAATACACAAGAACTAATTACAACATCTCCTGACTTGACACTTTTAAGATTATTACAATACTCTATTTTTTTTTGCAAGATCTCATAATACCTTATATCAACTATGTTGTGGTACTTGCTATTCAAGTGGCCATGTAATATAATATTCTTCAAAGTTTTAAACTCAGTATTAAGTAAGAGCAAAGAATATACTGGTATATGGACATTTCTCATTTTATGTACTTTTAATGTAATGTTTCCTGTGAGGATGTGTTAGTGTGTCAGTTTGCTCACGATTTTCTTCTTTCCAGTGCACTGTACAACAAAGTTTTGTGTTTCACAACTGTGTTATGCTTAACTCAATAGAACTTGTATGAACTGAGCCATGTCACGAAATGTTCAAGTACTACAAGTAAACCAAAACAAAAGTAATTCCAATTCTTCAGCATTTGGAACAAATGTTTTAATAAGATTAGCTCTGAAAAATAAAAAATGTTCTAAACTTGGCAATCTGATTTTTAAAAACAGTGTTTTCTGTTAAACACGTATGTAATGAGATTGTGAATGTTCTGTTATTCATACTGAAATTTTTGGAGTTCTGTTCTTAGAGTGTCTGTGCCTCTTTCTTTTTCTATTCTTTATGTTTAATTTTATTTTAAAAGCATACCTGTTAGGGAATTCCCATTGTGGCTCAGAGGTGAAGAATCCAAATAGCATCCATGAGGATGCGGGATCGATCCCTGGCCTTGCTCAGTGGGTTAAGGATCCAACGTGGCCGTGAGCTGTGGTGTACCTCGCAGTTGTGGCTCTGATCTGGCATTGCTGTGGCTGTGGTGTAGGCTGGCAGTACAGCTCCGATTCAGCCCCTGGCCTGGGAACTTCCATATACAGTGGGTGCGGCCCTTAAAAAAAAAAGACAACAACAACAAAAAAGTACACCTGGTTAGAAAGGAAGAGAAGGAGGGAGGAAAGAAGAGGTTCTGCCTCTGCAGAGTGGTTTACCAACAACTTCATGTATCATTTTACCCATTTTTATTTATTTATTTATTTTATTTTTTATTTTTTGGTCTTTGTCCTTTTAGGCCTGCACCAGTGGCATACGGAGGTTCCCAGACTAGGGGTCTAATCGGAGCGGTAGCTGCCAGCCTACGCCAGAGCCACAGCAACGCGGGATCCGAGCCATATCTGCAACCCACAACACAGCTCATGGAAACACCAGATTGTTAACCCACTGAGCAAGTCCAGGGATCAAACCCACAACCTCATGGTTCCTAGTCGGATTTGTTTCCGCTGCGCCAGGATGGGAACTCCATTTTTAGATGAGGAAACAAAACTAAGACAATGAGAGTAATCTACAATCATACATTTAAGTAAATACAGTTGGAATACAAAGCTAAGTGCCTTCCAAAATGTGTTCTTAAGCACTAGGGTGCAATAGGAGATATAAACTCCTTATTTAAGCCACACATTTCATAATGGAATAAAAAATACTTTTGTGATCTGCAAATGAAAAAGAGAAGAAAAGTTTCTCATCAATGGGTTTTGCTAATGAGGGAAGCAAACGAATGCCAAAACTATTGTTTCTTGACTCCTTGCAGTCAAGAAACATCAGTACAGCCTTGGGGTAGTGTTGTGTATAGGTATATTGTTATGTATATTCACAAATATGCATAACAACTTTTCAGTTCTTCTGCAGGAATTACGGTCCCCACCCACATGGCGGATGGTAACTTCAAGCTGAGCAAAAAATTTCTCTGGAAGTTTGTTAGGAACCAAGTATAGTTGAGTGACAATGTTTCGTCAATTTCTGATGTACAGCAAAGTCACATCAGAATGTATATGACTAGGTTCTATACATATACACACACATTCTTTTTTATATTGAATATTGAATGTATATTCATTCTTTTTTATATTGAATGTATACATATATATACATTCTTTTAACTTTTTTTTTTTTGTTTTTTCGTCTTTTCCTAGGGCCGCTCCTGCCGCATATGGAGGTTCCCAAGCTAGGGGTCAAATCAGAGGTGTAGCCTCCGGACTGCACCACAGCCACAGCAACGCGGGATCCCAGCGGCGTCTGCAACCTACACCACAACTCACAGCAACGCCGGATCCTTAACCCACTGAGCGAGGCCAGGGATCGAACCTGCAAACTCATGGTTCCTAGTTGGATTCGTTAACCACTGAGCCACAACGGGAACTCCCATATATGTACACATTCTTTTTCTCATATTATCCTTCATCATGTTCCATCAGAAGTGACTGGATTTTGTTACCTGTGCTATATAACAGGACCTCATCGCTTACCTGTCATTCTTTCAAAATTCAAATATTATATAACATGACATACTGCATCAACGGTTAAAAATGCTTCACTGAATGTCCTTTGCTGCGATAAAGCCCAATTCCTATCTTCTGTCTTAAAGATTTTACAGCAGCAGCAGCAGCTCCTAGCCAGTCAATTCCACCTCAACAAGGCCTTCTTCACCTGGTCTGCTTCCTGCACCCGCTTCCCCAGGGCCACACCAAGGTCCTTGTCCCTCGGGTGCCAAGTTCCTCAGCTGCAGGGCCTCCTCACTGGCTTCCTGGACCACATTTACCCTCTGTCACTTCCTCAGGAGAAGCCTGGAGAGCTCAGGGCGGGGGCCCAAACCCATAGGGCGGGCCAGATGCACCCATTTGCTCCCAGGAGCGAACTGATCCGGTGCTCAGGGCACAGAACTGCCCCTCCCGTAACTGGTCACCATGACCTCGGAAGTCGTTAGGAGGAGGTTATGGGGACGCTTTTCGTAGGGAGCACAACCTTACTGGGATCCTCAATTTACTCAGGGACTCAAAGCAGCAATAACGGGAAAATGTTGCTCCGGAAGTAGACGATCTGCAGAAGCCTAATTAGCTCCAACTACTTCAGAAATGCCCCTCCCCACCCTCTGTCTTAGGCCTTCTTCCGGCCCAGCCCCTGTTATTGAGCAAGGAAAGGCTGAGCCCGCCCACTTGGTGGGGGCGGACAGCCAATCACTGCGCGAGTAGCTCGCACT
>PVHT021183709.1:119024-144369 GCA_004024745.2 Catagonus wagneri | reverse complement strand
CCGCCGCAGGTGAGCGGGTGTCGGGAGGAGGGGCCCGGGGTTTAGCCGACCCGGCCTCGCGGCATTTCCCTGGGTCTCCCCAGACTGTGGCGGTGCCGGGGTGGGGGTCGGCCTCGGTGAGCGAGGTAGTGATGCGACCACAGTTTGGGAATCGCTGTTCCGTGTAGGGAAAGGCGGCAGGGGAGGCTGGCCGGGCGATAGTACGCTGCCTGCCTTGCTGGGCCTGTTAAACTTTGTTTTCCGCAGACCACGGGTCCCAGGCCTGCAGCGTCTCCTGGGGACTTAGAAACTGGGCGCGTGGCCCTGTAGTCTTCCCAAGTTGTTAGGATGCCAGCGGAGTTTGGAGAGTTACATTTTGCAGGTAATAAAGGACCAATAGAAGGTTTTTAGTTGGAAGATAATTGTAGTAAAAATTGCTTTTAATGCAGGGAGAGAAGTGGGTAGCTTGAATTGGGGCGAAAGCAGTTCCTGCAAAGCTGGTTCTGTGCACTTTGTGGTTGGTGTCTTAATGACTTGCTTCTGAGTTGTTGGGCAGACTGTTTTGGGGGTACGTTTGGGAAAAGGGGGCACAGTAACACCTGGAGTGCTGCAGGAGTGCCTTGTTAGTTTCCTTGGTTTGTACTAGAATCCTTTTTAAATACATCTGTTCTGGACATGCCGTCTTGGCTTAGCAGTTAATGAACCCGGCTAGTATCCATGAGGATGCTGGTTCCGTCCCTGGCCTTGCTCATTGGGTTAAGGATCCTGCCTTGCTATGAGCTGTAGTGTAAGTGGCAGATGTGGCTTGGATCCAGCATTGCTGTGGCATAGGTTCGTGGCTACAGGTCCGATTCCACCCCTAGCCTGGGAAGCTCCATGTGCCATGGGTGTGGCCCTTAAAAAAAAAAAATGTTCTTTCTTAAAAGTATTATTTTTTCCTTACTGTTATGCTCTGCTACTTACTAGCTGTGTGAAATTGACCAAGACTCTTCTTTTTGTTCTTTTTAGGTACTCACCAGCGGTATATGGAAGATCCTAGGCTAGGAGTCATATCAGAGCTGAGCTTCAAACCTGCACCACTGCCACAGCAACCCGGGAACCAAGCCACTTCTGCGACCTGTATCATAGCTCATGGCAACGCCAAACTTTTTACCCACTGAGGGAGGCCAAGGAGAGCCCCCATCCTCATGGATACTAGTTGGATTTGTTACTGCTGAGCCGCAATGGGAACTCCAGGGCAAGATTTTTTTTTTAATATTTATATTTTTTGTTTGTTTTTTTCACCAAGAATCCTTATTAATATTTACTGCATTTAACAGTCTGGGAAACACTTACATTCTTGGTTTGACTGGGTCCATGGAAAGTTAAGTAAACCAGACATTCCTTGACTATCAGGCTCTTTGCTGAGTACCAGGCTACCAATATATTTTATTTATTTATTTATTTTGTTTTTTATGTTCGCACCTCCAGCATGTGGAGGTTTCCACCCCGGGATCAAATCAGTGCTACAGCTGCTGGCCTGCGCCACAGCAACGCAGGATCCTTAACCCACTGAGTGAGCCCAGGGAGCGAACCCGCAACCTCATGGTTCCTAGTCGGATTCGTTTCTTCTGCGACTCCACAGGAACTCTCAGGGAAAGATTCTTCAAACTTCCATCAGCCTTCATTTTCTAATCTCTGACCACTCTCTGAAACCTCCGCACAAGTCCCATTCATTTGCCATCTTCCTTAGCCTGCTCACAGGTACCCACTGGAAAGTATTAAGATTTGGAAGTCAATGAAGCCTTAGTCCGTAGCTTTTATAACAAGTAGTGTTGGCGGGTAAGGAGGCTGGCTTGGAAAGAACTGTGAAGTTCATGTCTTTTGCTTGTCACTGAGGATTTAGGCAACTTTTATGAGACAGCAGCTTTTAGGTTAATTATCAGACCTTTTTTTTTTTTTCTAAGAGTTTTTGAGGGTTTGTTTGTTTTGATTAGGCATGTGTAAGTTCTCAGGCCAGGAATGGAACCTGTGCCGCAGCAGTGACCTGAGCCACAGCAGTGTCAATGCTGGATCCTAGGCTACCAGGGAACTCCAGCTTTTGAGGTTTAATGAGATAGCCTTACGATTCGGTTTCAATGTGTTAAATGCCAGGCACTATGACTTGTGCCTTGCATTCTTGAGACCTTCATCTCAGAAGTAAGTTTGGCCAGGACATCTAGCTACTTAAGTGGTCCACTTGGATGCAGACCTAGCTCTGTTAAGTATTGGTATCACTCAATTTGAGTTTTGTCTGTTCTCACTGACAGAACTCACTAATGCTGAAATGCATAAGCCCTTGTTTTCCCCTTAAACTTTTTTTGAATATGTTATCAAATGTGAATGAATGAACCTATCAAATGTGAAAATTAGAAGGTACTTTGAGATAGAAGCAGAGGGAAGGCTAGGATACAGTGATCGTATGAAGGGGCAGTAGGCAGTATAGTTGAGTGATACTTGTCTTTTGGCTTTCTAAATGAAGGTCTTTCAACCGAGTAGAAATCTTGAATTTTATAAAGTCCACAGCGTTCCTTGTTTTTCGTTCTGGTCTGCCTTTTGTGTTGTGTGTTAAAACTTAAAAGTCATGACCAACATGTCCAAACCCAAGCTCATATTGATTTTCTCCTGTGTACTATAATTTTAATAGTTTTGCATTGAAAATTTGTCTGAATAATTGTGAGTTTGGTGTAAGTTTTAAAGTTGTGCCTGTGTTCGTTTCATGCCAAATTGTTGCCAAGGAATCATTCCTTAACTCTTTTTGGAGAAGTTGTGGGATATGGTCTCCATTTCAATGTGACTATGTGAAGTGGAAAGGATTCAGCCGTTTTGCCAGGAGGGGGCGCTGTGCACAGTGACTTTGAGGAGGGGGAGTGGCCTATGCTTCCCGCAGAGGGGAGGTGGGGTCGGGGGCGGGGCTCTGCAGGCGGCTGGGAGGGGTCCTGTCTACTCTGGCACCGCCTGGGCACCAGCTGGGACCCACCTGCCTGCCTCTCTGCTCTTTGGTTTCGCAGGGGTTTTGGATTCAGGACTTCAGGGGGCTGTGTCTGCGCAGACGAGAGCTGGGTTTCCTGAAGACCGAGGTGACCCTGGGAGGACAACATGAGGAAAACTGAGGAAACGTGGGGAGAAGCTTCCTGGCTGGTCATAACTGCTGAGGGTGTCTGTCTTCAGAGGACCCAAGAGGGGCTCCATGGGGAAAACTGGGTTTTTGGCTGGGTTTGTGTGCCGTGTAGACAGCATGTGGTAGGTGGAGGCCAGGTTTCCCAGCACCGTTTCCAGTGGAGACTGTCCTTCCCTGTGGTGTGACCTGGTCCCCTTGTCCGAAGTTAACTGACCCCACCGTGAGGGTTTAGATCTGGCTCTCTCCTGTTCCTCTGGTCTGGGCACCTGTTTTGCTGCCAGTGCCACCCTGTGTTGGTGACTGAAACTTCTCAGTATAGTGTGAGGTCAGGGTGAGAGGTGCCTCCAGCCTGTTTTCCTCTCTGAGGGTCCCTTTGGCTCTTTTGGGTTCCACACAAGGAATAGAAGGATTTGCTCTATGTTGGAAATAGCTTCAAGTTCCTGGTCTCTGCAGACGGAGGCTGCCTTACCTGCAAACAGGTGGTCATGCAGGAAATAATTTTGTGAATCCCTGTGGCCCTGGGAGGGAAGGGGGTGAAAAGGCCTAAGGACTCAGGGTCATTTTGGAAGAATTCTTAGAGCAAAACCTCATACAACCCTGATGTGATCCCATGACCTGTATTCAGAAAAAGAATCGTGTGTGTGCTGCTAGAGACTCTGTGTCTTGGTCCTGAGGGAGCATCAGTGTTGTTTCATTAAGAGCTCCAGGTGATTCGAAGGTGAGGCCAAGGCCGTGAGCATGTGAGCTCCTGCCTGTGTTTGTGGGAGTTGAGACCAAGCTTTAGCCCAAAGAGAGGCAACAGCGTCTGCTCCACGGGGGTTCTGAAGGGAAGAGTCAGTGCGGCCCCATCCCCTATGTTAGCGGAATGTGGGGACATGTATGGGGACGAACACATGAAGCCAGCAAAGGATAAACTCACTCTGTTCTCCCTGTAGGAAGTGATTGTTCCTGAATCTTTTCTGAGACAAAGTGCTGGAGAGTTTGGCCTTTTCAGCGTTTCAAATTTGCCTTGCAAGTACAGCTTGTGGGTGCGGTGGGCACAGGGGAAAGAGCTTTTCCTCTGACGGTGAATTCTCAAGATGCTGATGTGATTCCTCAACACAGTATCGGTGAGAAGGTGACCCGGAGCCAGAGGAAGAAGAGGAGGAAATGGCAGCTTCTCAGGTAAAGGTCCTCACCTAGGTTAGAGTCTGTGTCTGCTTTTCCTCCTGAAATGCTGTGAAATGAGAATGTAGGGATCATTAAATCTCTGCTTCTGATATTCTTGCCTAGTGAGCTTGTTCTCAAATGTCTTTTTCTTTTACACTTAGGATAGTCATGATCAGCTCTTAAAAATACTCTCAGTGTTGTCCCAGAGCCTTTTCAGCATTGTCTGCATCCAGGCTCCCTGTGGAGCATGAATTGTCACCATGAATTCCTAACTTTTAAGTGTTGAAACTATTCCCTTGGTGAGACATCCACACAGGAAGGCAGTGATATCCAAGATTTCCATTGGAAAGGGTTCCATGCTGGGGTTTTAGGGAAGCAGGTGAAAATATAGTGATTATTTTACATCTGGATGCAACATAGTCTATTTGGAATACAATTAAGAAAATGCACAAATAAACATGATGACTTTAGTAGGCTTGAACCCCTCATAAAATTCTGAAAAATAAAAAGTAGAAGAGACTAGTCTCCATATTGTTAAGAAAGACTGACTCTGGAGTTTCCGTCGTGGCGCAGTGGTTAATGAATCTGACTAGGAACCATGAGGTTGGGGGTTCAATCCCTGGCCTTGCTCAGTGGGTTAAGGATCCGGCGTTGCCGTGAGCTGTGGTGTAGGTTGCAGACACGGCTCGGATCCCACGTTGCTGTGGCTGTGGCGAAGGCCGGCAGCTACAGCTCCTGTTAGACCCCTAGCCTGGGAACCTCCATATGCAGCGGGTGCAGCCCTAGAAAAGGCAAAAAGAGAAAAAAAAAAAAAAAAAAAGAAAGGAAAGAAAGACTGACTCAAATGAAGTATTAGGAGTACAGAATATGGGAAGTTTATGGATTGATATTTGTATAATACTGACGTTTTTCATGATCGTTTCAGATTATGATTTCCTTATTTTTGCCAAAAATGTCCTAGTAATGATAATATTTGTCTTTCTTTTGTGCTTCATTCACCTGCTATGCATTTATCCTATTAACACCTGATCTTTATTGCTTCTGGTAATTTCTTTGAGATTCCAGCACTAAAAAGTTCATGTAATTTTCCACTTGAAAAGAGTCTTGGAAATATTTAGTAAGTGATATGTATAAGCCATCTCAGTCAATGTGGAAATGCCATATCTTTTTATTTTTATTTATTTATATTTTTATTTTATCTTTCTGTCTTTTTTTAGGGCCGTAGCCACAGCATATGGAGGTTCCCAGGCTAGGGGTCTAATTAGAGCTGTAGCCACTGGCCTACAACACAGCCACAGCAACGCGGGTTCCAACCGTGTCTGCGGCATACACTGTAGCTCATGGAAACGCCGGATCCTTCACCCCTTGTGTGGGGTCAGGTATCGAACCCGCAACCTCATGGTTACTTGGCTGGTTCATTAACCACTAAGCCATGATGGGAACTCCCTGAAATGCCGTATCTTTTTAGTTTCTCTTTTCTTGTTGCTGTTTTTGAACTATGAATTCTCAACTGTGTTGAGTAGAGGTTCTACATTTGGTAAGTGGAGGTTTTCATCGGTCAATCCTACTTTCTGATAGTTTTCGTTATACTCCACACACACACATTACAGATGTAACATTCATCATGTATTTTTTTCCTAAGAATCCTACTAGTAAGATATATTCATTGGTGTTCAAATCCTAACACACAGCTCAGCACAAATGATAAAGCTTTTCAAGGAAATAAATGATTCAAAATCAAGAGTACTGACTTATATCCTTGTTTATGTTTTCACTCTAGTGTATTGGAGTATTATTTAGAAAATAGATTTATAAAATTTACTCACATATGATCTTGATGTCAGTGACATGAATATTTTCCTCAGTATCTCTTTTTAATATGTACTAAGTGCCCATTGAAATGTATGTCTGTGTGCATGAAATGTCAATGGTCCACGTTTCCTGGATTCTGTTATTCTTCCTAGTTAAAGAAAGTGCTGTAAACATTAATGAGGTTTTGGAGTTCTCGTTGTGGCTCAGTGTTGTTAACAGATCCAACTAGGGAGTTCCCGTTGCGGTGCAGTGGTTAACGAATCCGACTAGGAACCATGAGGTTGTGGGTTCGATCCCTGGCCTTGCTCAGTGGGTTGGCAATCCGGCGTTGCCGTGAGCTGTGGTGTAGGTTGCAGACGCGGCTCGGATCCTGCGTTGCTGTGGCTGCGGCGTAGGCCAGTGGCTACAGCTCCGATTAGACCCCTAGCCTGGGAACCTCCACATGCCGCGAGTGCGGCCCTAAAAGGACAAAAGGCAAAAAAAAAAAACAAATCCAACTAGGGAGCATGAGGTTGCGGGTTCGATCCCTGGCCTTGCTCAGCGGGTTAAGGATCTGGCGTTGCTGGAGCTGTGGTGTAGGTCGCAGATGCGGCTCGGATCCCGCGTTGCTGTGGCTGTGGCAAAGGCCGGCGGCTACAGCTCCTGTTAAGAGCCCTAGCCTGGGAACCTCCATATGCCGCAGGTGGGACCCTAGATAAGGCAAAAAGACAAAAAAACAAAAAATTAATGAGGTTTATCTTTATGTGTTTCTCAGTGTTCTCTTTAGAGAAATTTTAGTTTTATGTGAGTGAAACACAAAGTCTAAAATTAATGACAATTTAACAAAATATGTCAAAAAAGTGGAACAGTAGTATTTTTCTTAACTATGTGATGTGTTCAATATTTTTTAAGAAATGTTAAATATATAGTACATAGTAACTAGACAAAATGATTGGTACTGTTATGCTAATTATTCTATTAAATGTGTCAAATCCATAAACACTTTCAGTTCCAAGTGAACCATGAATTCTCACCTTTTCTTCCTGTCTCTGTGGTATTCAAGTTGTGTCTCATGAATCAGACTGTAGCATCACTAGCTACAAATGAGCTTGTTAAAAAGTAGACCCTTAGGCCACATCCCAGAATGCCCGCGTGAGAATCAGTTTTGACAGTATCTTCAGTGTACTTACATATTCATTCAAACTTAAAAGTTCTATTTCTAGGAGTTCCCGTCGTGGCTCAGTGGTTAACGAATCTGACTAAGAACCATGAGGTTGCGGGTTCAGTCCCTGGCCTTGCTCAGTGGGTTAAGGATCCGGCGTTGCCGTGAGCTGTGGTGTAGGTTGCAGACGCGGCCCGGATCCCACGTGGCTGTGACTGTGGCGAAGGCCGGCAGCTACAGCTCCTGTTAGACCCCTGGCCTGGTAACCTCCATATGCCTGCGGGTGCGGCCCTAGATAAGGCAAAAAGACAAAAAAAAAATTCTATTTCTACCTTACTGTGGATTTTCCCTCTGAGAAATACCCACATTTTATCTAGTATAAACACTCAAAAATGCATGTGTCTGTGCAGATACCATCATTTCTAATTGCTGTTCCATGGAAGTTCACTTTCTATAGCAGTTTTATGGATCCCGTGTCATCCCCTTTTCAGGGAGTTAGAAATGTGGTAGAGAATACTACTGTTTAAAATAGATATTATTGAATGTTTCAAGACAGTAAAACAATTAAAAGCATTGCTTTTGACTTGCTGTTTTCATCCTGAGTCACATGATGAACTCAGCTGTGGCCACATGGCTCGTGCCCTTTGCGTTCCAGGGACTTCTGACACTGGAGGATGTGGCCATCGATTTCTCTCCCGAGGAGTGGCAATGTTTGGACCTCGGTCAGCGGGGACTGTACAGAGACGTGATGTTAGAGATCTGTGGGCACCTGGTCTCCGTGGGTGAGGACACCTTCCTTCCAGAATTCCTTGTCTCCCCCTGGGTGTGGGTTCCTCCCTTTGTGGAATGTCTGCTGCCGTCTTCTTGATCATACAGTAGATTTTCAGACCCCAACATTTTAGGGATAACTGAGCTGTTGTGGGTACAGGTAGAAAGGCTTCATATGAGGCAGTCTGCATCCTTCAGTTTAGATTATTTGCAGTTCTGAAAGTTCATATGTATCTAATAGTCTGCCTGCATCTTAAAATCAGATTTGTACCCTTTATTTTAACTTAGTGGTACTTAAATGGGGAACAGAGGAACTGATTTTTACCTGTCACTTAGGGTCTTCAGTGTGCTTTCAAAAGACAGTATATGGGGAAATTAATATTAGAATGTTTTAGCATTCCATAATGCCTTCTCTTCACCTGAGTCCAATCCTACATTGGATGTTGGTGAATGTCCAGGAAAACTTATGTTTTTCTTTCAAATGAACAGAATGTGTTATCTCTAAGCCAGACCTGGTTACCTTGTTGTAGCAAAAGAAAGATCCCTGGGATGTGACGGGAATGGAGGCAGTAGCCATGCACCCAGGTATGTGTGCGTGGATAAAGCAGATGACACAGGAACCTTACAGTATCCTTTGGGAAGATCTGCTTCAGTGGCACTTGTTTTTGAGAAACAGGTTTATCTCTGTCGCTGTCCTAGAGCGACATCTGCTGCCTATATCTTGTGTTCCTTAATCCTCATGTGTTCTTCACCATCGAGGATTCTCTCTCACAACCACACTGAGAGCCATTTCCTTTTTCTTTTATTCTTTTTGGCCTTTTTTAGGGCCACACCCGTGGCATATGGACGTTCCCAGGGTAAAGGTCGAATCAGATCTATAGTTTCTGGCCTACACCACAGCCACAGGAACACATGGATCTGAGCACCGTCTGCGACCTACAGCATAGCTCACGGCAACACCGGACCCTTAGCCCAATGAGCAAGACCAGGGATCAAACCTGCATCCTCATGAATACTAGTCAGATTCATTTCCGCTGAGCCTCAACGGGAACCCCTACCTGGCTGTTCTTCCATTGCATTTGGGCCCTAGGATAGGCCGTGCACATTTCTGAGTAACTCTTTGTTAAGCTATTTTTTTCAAGTTCAGTTTCTTCATCTAATCAAAAGTGAGGGAGTAGAGTCATGGAAACACGAATTTGCTGCCAAAATTCTAGGAGTAATGGGGGCAGATACTATATGTTTTCTGCTTCTGAATGTCCAAACCCATGGCAACTTCAAACATGACCCTAGAAAGTTCATACTAAGTAACTGTATCAAAGCTTTATGCACCTTCCTAAATGTAACCCTCAAATTTACTTCATTATATCCTTTCTTTTGGTAGGAACTAACATTAGACATGTTAAAGTGTATTTTCCCCAATTATCAGGTCTATAATAATATGTCGATTTACTCATAGAATTATTAACTAAATTAATGCATAGTGGAATACAGATTATACCCCACAATCACTTAAAGTCTTAATTCTTCTTTTATTTCATAATAACCATCTCTTTTTAAATTTGTCTTTCTTAACCTGAAGCTTCTCAGGACTGTGTTCTGCATTTTGACTTTCAGATGAGTTTTATATCAAAATCACCCACACGGGGAACCCAACATAGGGTGTTCCTCTTGTGGCACAGCAGAAATGGATCTGACTAGTATCCATGAGCATGCAGGTTGATCCCTGACTTCACCTGATATGACCCATACCTAGCCTGGGAACTTCCATATGCCACAGATGTGCCCCTAAAAAAAAAGGGGGGGGGAACCTGGTAAGAGTGTCCCCGAGGATGCAGGTTTGTTCCCTGGCCTCACTCAGTGGCTTAAGGATCTGGCACTGACACAAGCTGTAGTTTAGGTCACAGAATGCGGTTTAAATCTACATTGCTGTGACTTAAGCCAGCAGCTGCAGCTCTGATTCAACCCCTAGCCCAGGAACTTCCATACATTGCAGGTGTGTCCATAAAAAGAAAAAAAAATCTATTTCCTTCAGGGTGTCATGAATCATGGTATATTTAATTTGAAACATTTAATCTATAAGTGTATGAGTCTTTGCTTAGGTTACAATTTTCATGTTCCTTCATTTATAAAGAAGGTTTTCATTTTTATTCTAAAGAATGCATTACAGCCTTTATGTTTTTGTATCTATTACAGCAATGCATCAGTAATAAATTTCTTAAATTTTTCTTAAATCCATATTCATTCAGATTTTTAGTTCAGTTTTTTAAATTAATGAATTTTATTACAGTTTTAGTTGTACAAAAATCATCACAACCAAATTTTATAGCATTTCCATCCCAAACCCTCAGTGCATCCTCCCCACCCCCAACCTGTCTCATTTGGAAACCGTAAGTTTTCCAAAGTCTGTGAGTCAGTATCTGTTCTGCAAAGAAGTTCATTGTGTCCTATTTTTAGATTCCACATGTAAATGGTAGCATTTGATGTTGCTTTCTCATTGTCTGATTGGTTTCACTTCACATGATAATTTCTAGGTTCATCTATGTTGCTATAAATGCTGTTATTTCATTTCTTTTAGTGGCTAATATTCCATTGTGTATATGTACCACATCTTCCCTATCCATTCCTCTGTTGATGGGCATTTAGTTTGTTTCCATGACTTGGCTATTGTATAGAGTGCTGCAGTGAACATTGGAGTACATGTGTCTTTTTGAGTCATGGATTTCTCTGGATAGACACCCAGGAGTGGGATTGCTGGATCAAATGGTAATGCTATTTTGAGTTTTCTAAGGAATCTCCATACTGTTTTCCACAGTGGTTGCACCAATTTGCCTTCCCACCAACAGTGTAATAGGGTCCCTTTTTCTCCACACCCTCTCCAGCACTTATTGTTTGTAGACTTTTTGATGATGGCCATTCTGGCTGGTGTAAGGTGGTACCTCACAGTGGTTTTGATTTGCATCTCTCTAATAACAAGTGGTGTTGAATATCTTTTCATGTGTTTTTTGGCCACCTGTATGTCTTCTTTGGAGAACTGTCTGTTTAGATCTTCTGCCCATTTTTTGATGGGGTTGTTTGTTTTTTTGGTATTGAGCTATAGGAGGTGTTTGTAAATTTTGGAGATTAATCCTTTGTCAGTTGATTCATTTACAAATATTTTCTCCCATTTTGTGGGTTGTCTTTTCCTTTTGTTTAGGGTTTCCTTTGCTGTGCAGAAACTTTTAAGTTTAATTAAGTCCCATTTGTTTATTTTTCCTTATTGTCATTGCTCTAACAGGTGGATCTGAGAAGATGTTGCTGTCATTTATGTCAGAGAGTGTTTGGCCTATGTTTTCCTCTAAGAGTTTTATAGTATCTGGTCTTAACATCTAGGTCTTTAATCCATTTTTAGTTTATATTTGTGTATGGTGTTAGGAAGTGTTCTAATTTCATTTTTTTAAATGTGGTTGTCCAGTTTTCCCAGCACCACTTATTGAACAGGCTGTCTTTTCTCCATTGTATATTCTTGCCTCCTTTGTCAAAGATTCATTGACTGTAGGTGTGTGGATTTAATTCTGGGCTTTCTATCCTGTTCCACTGATCTATATTTCTGTCTTTGTGTCAGTACCATACAGTTTTGATGACTGTAGCTTTGTAGTATAGTCTGAAGTCAGGGAGCCTGATTCCTCCAGTTCCATTTTTCTTTTTCAGGATGTCTTTGGCTATTCTGGGTCTTTTGTACTTCCAAACAAACGTTAAAATATTTTGTTCTAGTTCTGTGAAAAATGTCTTTGGTAATTTGATAGGGATTGCATTGAATCTGTAGATTGCCTTGGGTAGTATAGTCATTTTGATGATACTGACTCTTCCAATCCAAGAGCATGGTATGTCTTTCCATCTGTTCATGTCATCCTTGATTTCTTTCGTCAGCGTCTTATAGTTTTCAGAGTACAGGTCTTTTGTCTCTTTAGGTAGGTTTATTCCTAAGTATTTGATTCTTTTTGATGCAATGGTAAATGGGATTGTTTCCCTAATTTCTCTTTCTGATCTTTCATTGTTAGTATATAGAAATGCAGTTGATTTCTGTGTATTAATTTTGTATCCTGCGACTTTGCTAAGTTCATTGATGAGCTCTAACAGTTTTCTGGTGGAGCCTTTAGGATTCTCTAGGTATGGTATCATGTCATCTGCAAATAGTGAGTTTTACTTCTTCCTTTCCAATTTAGATTCCTTTTATTTCTTTTACTTCTCTGATTGCTGTGGCTAGGACTTCCAAAAACTATGTTGAATAGTAGTGGTGAGAGTGGACATCCCTCTCTTGTTCCTGATCTCAGCGGGAATTCTTTCACCTTTTCACCACTGAGAATGATGTTAGCTCTGGGTTTGTCATAGATGACCTTTATTATGTTGAGGTAGGTTCCCCCTGTGCCCACTTTCTGAAGGGTATTTATCAGAAAATGGGTGTTGGATTTTGTCAAAGGCTTTTTCTGCATCTATTGAGAAGATCATATGGTTTTTATTCTTAAGTTTGCTGACGTGGTGTATCACACTGATTGATTTGTGGATATTGAAGAATCCTTGCATCCCTGGGATTAATTCCCCTTGATCGTGATGTACAATCCTTTTAATATATTGTTGAATTTGGTTGGCTAGTATTTTGTTGAGGATTTTTGCGTCTATGTTCATCAGTAAAATTGGCCTGTGATTTTCTTTTTTTGTGGTTTCTTTGTCTGGTTTTGGTATCAGGGTGCTGGTTGCCTCGTAGAATGAGTTTGGGAGTGTCCCTTCCTCTGCAATTTTTTGGAATAGTTTCAGAAGGGTAGGCGTTAGCTCTTCTCTAAATGTTTGATAGAATTCGCCTATGAAGCCATCTGGTCCTGGACTTTTGTTTGTTGGAAGTTGTTAATCACAGTTTCAATTTCAGAACTTGTGATTGGTCTATTCATCTTTTCTATTTCATCTTGGTTTAGTCTTGGGAGATTGTACTTTTCTAAGAATTTGTCCATTTCTTCTTGGTTTTCCATTTTATTGGCATATAGTTGCATTTAGTAGTCTCTTATGATCCTTTGTATTTCTGTGATGTCTGTTGTTACTTCTCCTTTTTCATTTCTAATTTTATTGATTTGTGTCCTCTCTCTTTTTTTCTTGATAAGTCTGGCTAAGGGTTTATCAATTTTGTTGATCTTTTCAAAGAACCAGCTTTTCATTTCATTGATCTTTTCTATGGTTTTCTTCGTTTCTATTTCATTGATTTCTGCTCTGATCTTTATGATTTCATTTTTTCTGCTAACTTTAGATCTTGTCTGTTCTTCCCTCTAGCTGCTTTAGATGTAAAGTTAGGTTGTTTATTTGAGCTTTTTCTTGTTTCTTGAGGTAGGCTTGTATTGCTATAAACTTCCCTCTTAGAACTGTCTTTGCTGCATCCCAGAGGTTTTGGAATGTCATACCTTTTTTGTCATTTGCTTCTAGGTATTTTTTAATTTCCTTTTTGATTTCTTCAGTGATCCATTGGTTGTTTAGTAGCATGTTGTTTAGTCTCCACGTGTTTGTATTTTTTGCAGTTTTTTTCTTGTTGATTTCCAGTCGTATAGCATTGTTGTCAGAGAAGATGCTTGATATTTCAGTTTTCTTAAAGTTACCGAGGCTTGATTTGTAGCCCAAGATGTGATCGATTTTAGAGAATGTTCTATGCGCACTTAAAAAAAATGTGTATTCTGTTGATTTTGGATGGAATGTCCTGTAAATATCTATTAAGTCCATCTAGTTTAATGCCTCATTCAGGGCCTGTATTTCCTTATTGATTTTCTGTCTGGATGATCTATCCATTGCTGTAAGTAGGGTGTTAAAGTCCCCCACTATGATTGTGGAGGTGGGATACAGACTAGGGTAGATGCCTGCCTTGCCTGTTTGTAGAACTTTTTTTTTTTTGGGCTTTTCTAGGGCCACTCCCGTGGCATATGGAAGTCCCAGGCTAGGGGCCTAACAGGAGCTGTAGCTGCCGGCCTTCACAGGAGCTGTAGCTGCCGGCCTTCACCACAGCCACAGCAACGTGGGATCCGAGCCGTGTCTGCGACCTACACCACAGCTCATGGCAATGCTGGATCCTTAACCCACTGAGCAGGGCCAGAGATCGAACCCACAACCTCATGGTTCCTCGTCGGATTTGTTAACCACTGAGTCATGACAGGAATTCCAGAAATGGTTCTTTAGTATACCATTCCTCCAGGTACCATGTGTGCAGATGTGGCCATCTTGTGCCTTGTCCTGAAGTTCTCCATAATGTTGCAGCTCACTTGCACAACCCAGCCAGGCAGTAGCTAGGTATGTAGTCCTTGAAGGTGGTGGCAGTGGCTTCCACAACCCTTGGTGGAGCCTGGTGGTGGCCGGTGGTTGGAACCTAGTCGTATACCCTTAGGTGGCAACTGTGGGTCGTGCACACTCCCCAGGAAGCATGGGGCAAGGGCAGTGCCTGGTCTCATTAGGTTTAGGGCAGCAGCACCTTAAAAACTCCCTGAGTGTCAAGGGCTGTGGTTGGTGTTTCAGCATTGGTGGTGGGCCTTGCAAGCTCTCAGGGATTCACAGGCATTAACAGGCCCCCTGAGAGTGGCAACAGTGAGAGTGAGCTGTGTGCATTCCTGGGAAAGGGCCAGGAGGGTCTGGTGCCTGCTCACAGTTTTGGGCCTGTGGGGGTGCCAGCAGCAGTGACCATCATTTAACTCATGAGAACCTCAGTGGAGCAGTGGTCTGCTCCCGCTCCTGGAAATTGAGATGACAGTGGTGATAGCAACTCAGACCTCCAGCAAGTGGTGTCGAGAAGGAAGCACCTCTATTTTTTCCTTCCCCTTCTTTCTCACCCTCCAACAAAGGCACCAGCCTTCTCTGGCAGGCCCAGACTTTTTCCTTGTCATCCTGGATTATGGTGCATCCTACCCTAACTCTTCCAGTTTGTCTCCTCACCACCAACCACAGTCCTCTCTCTAGATCCATCCTCAGAAGCCTCAGTCTCGAAACTTGCTCTGGCTCACCTCAGAAGCTCAGCATATCTGGCTTTGGTATGCTGGGCAGTAGCAGTACCAAGGAACCATGCAGGTGCTTTTCCAGTTTGCCTTCTCTAAACTAGTTGCTCCAGTCTCCTGAGACTCCAAAAATCCCTCTCTGTCCCAGTTGGTCTCTTCAAGTGAGAGGCCTTGTCTATGTGCAGAAAACATTCCTTTTCACAGCTTCCCACCCCATGGTGGCTGTACTCCCATCCTGAATCCTTTCTCTCTGTCTTTCTTTTTTCATACCCAATTCTGTAGAGATTTTTTTGCACTTGTGGAAACCTGAGCTCTTCTAACAGCATTAAATAGATATTCTATGATCATTGTGGAAATAATTGTGGATGTATTTTTTTTTTGTCTTTTTTCCTTATCTAGGGCCGCACCCACGACATATGGAGGTTCCCAGGCTAGGGGTCTAACAGGAGCTGTAGCCGCTGGTCTACACCACAGCAACAGCAACATGGGATCCGAGCCGCATCTGCAACCTACACCACAGCTCACAGCAATGCCAGATCCTTAACCCACTGAGCAAGGACAGGGATCGAACCTTCAGCCTCATGGTTCCTAGTCAGATTCGTTAACCACTGAGCCACAACAGGAACTCCATGGATGTATTTTTGATACATTTGTCAGAGAAAGTGTGTTCCACGTCCTACTTCTCCACCATGTTGCCCCGACCTCAATCAGACAACATTTTTAATTTTTCCTCATATGTGGGCAGTCACTTCCTATGTATGAAAACTTCACTTACCAAGATGGAATTTCTTAGTGTCTCTGCTGTGTACCATCCACTTTCTCCTCTTCAGAGGTAGAAGAGCCACACGTCCTCATTCCATGCAAATGACAGTCGTGAGTTGTGTGTTGGATTTTGTCAAAATCTTTACCTGCATCTATCGAGATGTCCATATAGTGTTTATTTTTCAGTTTGTTGATGTGCTGTATTATACTATCTGTGGATATTGAAGAAACCTTGATATATCACACTTGATCATGGGGTATAATCTTTGAAATATATGTGGGTGTCATTTGCCATTATTTTGCTGAGGATTTTCCCATCCATGTTCATCAGTGATATTGGACTGTAATTTTCTTTTTTGTGGTATATTTTTCTGGTTTGGGTATCAGGGTGATGATGGCCTCATAGAATGAGCTTGGCAGTGTTCCTTCCTCTGCTTGCTATTTTTTTGAAAGAGTTTCAGAAGAATAGGCATTCACTCTTCTCTGACTTTTTCTCTGTAGCCATCAGGTTCTGACTTTTTTATTTGGAAGTTTTTAATCCCATTTTCAATTTTAGGGCTTGTGATTGATCTAGTCCTTTTTTCTTTTTTATTCTTTTTTATTTTTTTTTGTCTTTTTGCCTTTTCTAGAGCCGCACTGGCGACATATGGAGGTTCCCAGGATAGGGGTCTAATTGGCCGGCCTATGCCATACCAATGCGGAATCCGAGCCATGTCTGCACCCTACACCACAGCTCATGGCAACACCGGATCCTTAACCCACTGAGCAATGCCAGGGATCAAACCTGAAACCTCCTAGTTCCTAGTTGGATTCGTTAACTACTGAGCCACAACGGGAACTCGTAGTCATCTTTTCTATTTCTTCCTGGTTCAGTCTTGGTTGGTTGTACCTTTGTAAGAATTTCTTACAGATTTGTCCCTTTCTTCAAGGTTGTCCGTTTTATTTGTATGTAGTTGCTCACAGTAGTCTCTCTTTATCCTTTTTATTTCTGTGGTGTCACTAGAGACTGCTTTTACATGACTAATTTTATTGATTTGAACCCTCTTCCTTTTCTTGAGGAGCCTGGCTAAAGATTTATCTAGGTTGTTGATCCTTTCAAAGAACCACCTTTTGTTTTCATTATCTTCTCTGTTGTTTTGTCTTGTTTTCATTTATTTCTACTCTGATATTTTTTTTTTGTCTTTTTGCCTTTTCTAGGACTGCACTCATGGCATATGGAGGTTCCCAGGCTAGGGGTCTAACAGGAGCTGTAGCTGCTGGTCTGCACCACAGCAACAGCAACGTGGGATCCGAGCTGCGTCTGCAACCTACACCACAGCTCACGGCAACGCCGGATGCTTAACCCACTGAGCAAGGACAGGGATCGAACCTTCAGCCTCATGGTTCCTAGTCAGATTCATTAAAACCACTGAGCCACAAAGGGAACTCCTGTACTCTGATTTTTACCATTTCTTTCCTTCTCCTAACTTTGGGCTTTGTCTGTTCCTTCTCTTTTGGTTCTGGGTGTAAATTTGTTTATCAGCTTTTTCTTGTTTCCTGAGATAAGATTGTATTGTTATAAACTTCCCTTTAAGAACCGCTTTGCTGTGTCCCAAAACCTTTTGGATTGTTGTATCTTCATTGTCATTAATCTCCAAGTATCATTTGATTTTCCTCAGTGGTGCATTCGTTGTTTAGTAACATGTAGGAATTGATTGCATTTCTATGTACTAGCAATGAAATATCAGAAAGAGAAATTAGGGAAATCATCCCATTTATCATTGCACCAAAAGAAGAAAGTACATAGGAATAAACTTAACTGAAGAGACAAAAGGCCTATACTCTGATAAGACACTTACGAAAGAAATCAGACATGACACAAACATGTGGGAAGATACATCATGGTCTTGGATTGGAAGAATCAATACTATCAAAATGAGTATACTGCTCGGCAATCTACAGATCCAATGCAATCTTTATTAAATTACCAAGAACATTCTTCACAGAACTAGAACAAGATATTTTAAAATTTGTATGGAAACACAAAAGACCTCAAATTGCCAAAACAATATTGAAAAAGAAAAAATGGAAATAGAAGAAGCAAGTTAGTAGACTTCTGACTATACATGGAAGCTACAGTTATCCAAACAGTATGGTTCTGGGACCAAAATAGATAGATCAATGGAATGGGAAAGGGAAGTCCAGAAGTAAACCCAAGCACCTATGTTCAAATAATCTATGACAAAGGAGGCAAAAATATAAGGTGGAATAATGATAGTCTCTTCAATAAGTGGTGCAGGAATAACTGGACAGCTACATGGAAAAGAATAAATTAGAACACTATCTAAAACCGTATACAGAAATAAATTCAATGTATTAAAGACTTCAAGATAAGGCCAGGTACTATAAAAATCTGACAGGTAAACAGGCAGAACACTCTTTGCCCTTTCCCCTAAATCACAGCAACATCTTGTCTGATTCATCTCCTAGAACAAGATCAATAAAAACAAAAAGAATCCTGTGTGTAGGGCAGAAACAGGTAATTATGATGCTGTTGTCTGTAGTGCAGATGATCTTGTCTGTAGGGCAGAAACAGATAATGGACCTGGAGACCAGATGGATGAGGAGCTTAAGGTTGGTTGATGCAGACTGTTACATTTGGAGTGGATGGGTGATGGGCTCTTACTGTACAGCATGGGGAACTGTGTCCAATCTCTTGGGTTAGAACATGATGAAAGATAGTATAAAGAAAAAAGAAGGAATGTACTTATGTGTGTGACTGGAACACTTTTCTCTACAGCAGAAATTGAAGGAACATTGTGAATCTACTATACTTGAATAAGAAGTTGTATGATTTATATCAAAGGATATTTTATTTGTAATTTATTCTTGCAGTTTGATGATGCCTTGTCTTGCATTTAAGGCTTTAAGCCATTTTGAGTTTCTCTTTTGTGCACGGTGTGAGGATGTCTTTTAAACTCAATTGATTTACATGCAGCTGTCCAACTTTCACAGTACTGCTGGCTGAAGATACATGCCTTTTCCCCACTGTATATTTTTCTGTTGTCAAAGAATCATTGACCATAGGTGTGCAGGTTTATTTCTGGGCTCTATTCTGTTCCACTGATCTGTTTTATGTCTGTTTTAATGCCCATACTACACTGTTTTGATGACGGTGGTTTTGTTGTTTTCTGAATTCTGTGAGGATTCTGCCTCCTGATTTATTGTTTTCCCTCAGGATTGTTTTGGCAATGCAGGGCCTTTTATGATCCCCTTTAAATTTTAGGATTATTTCTTCTAGTTCCCTGAAAATGTCATGAATAATTCAATAGTGATCATGTTAAATCCGTAGATTGCTTCTGGTTTTTTTCCCATTTTAACGTTATGAGTTCTTCCCATCCAAAAGTATGGGATATCTTTCCCTTTCTTTGAATCATGTTTCATTTCCCTTATTATTTTTATATCTCTCACTCTATAGGCTTTTAACTTCGTTGCTCAGGTGTATTAATAAGCATTTTATTTCGGGGATGGTAATGATTTTTTGAGGCATTGTATGATTATATTTGCTTTTTGATATTTAATTGTTAGTGTGAAGAAATGCGCCTGAATTCTGTATATTAATTTTGTATCCTGCTACCATGCAGAATTCATTTATCAGTTCTAGTAGATTTTATGACGTCTTTAGCATTTCCTCTGTAGAATGTCATGTCATCTCCATATTGAGAGAGTTTTCCAGTTTTGACACCTTCATTTCTCTTTCTTGTCTGATTGCTGTGGCTAGGAATTCAAATACTATGTTGAGGAGAATTGTTGAGATTGGAGAGCCTTGTCTTGTACCCTATTAGGTGGGAAGGCTTTCAGTTTTTCACTATTGAGTATTGTATTGGCTGTGAGTTTGTTCTAGATAACTTTTATTATGTTCTGTTCCTCTATTCCCACTGTGGTAAAGGTTGTTCTCATCAATATTTGTTGAATTTTATCAAGTGCTTTTTCTGCATCTATTTGGATGGCTGTGTGGGTTCTGGTCTTTACTTATGTGGTGTATCCCATTCACTGATTTGTGTATGTTAAAACATCCTTGTGAATTTGAGATGAGTCCCACTTGGTTGTGGTATATGATCTTTTAATGTGCTGTTGGATTCTGTTTACTAGTATTTTATGGAGGGTTAGGTTTTTGCGTGTATTCATCAAAGATATTGACCTGTAATTTTCTTTTTCTGTGGTATCATAGACTGTCTTTGGGTGTGTTCCCTCCTCTTCAAGTGTTTGGAAGAGTTTGAGAAAATTTCGTTTAAGTTGTTCTCTATATGTTTGATAGACTTCTTCTGTGAAGGCATCTGGTTCTGGACTTTTGTTTGTAGGGAGTTTTTGTTTTTGTTTTTTCTGTTGTTGACAGATACTATTTCACTTCTAGGATTGGTCTGTTCAGATTATGTCTTTCTTTTTGGATTGAGTTTTGGTGGGTCTGTGCTTCTAGACAGTTGTCCAATTCTTCAAGGTTGTTGAATTTATTGACATATAATTGTTCATAGTGTTTTCTTACGATTTTTTTAAATGTACATGATTATCAGTTGCTATTTCCTCTTTTCACTCTTATTTTATGTGAACTCTGTCTTGGTGAGCATGGCCAGAATTTTGTAAATTTTGTTTACCCTTTCAATGAACTGTAACTTGGTTTTATTAATTTTTACAAATTTTATTTTATTAAATAAAAATTTTATAGCTCTACTTGTACTATGTGGAAGTTCCTGGGATAGGGGTCCAGTTGGAGCTGTAGCTGCCAGCCTATACCACAGCCACAGCCACACTGGATCCAAGCTGCATATGCTCCCTAAAGCATTGCTTGTGGAATTGTCAGGTCTTTACCCCTCTGAACCAGGCCAAGGGTCATACCCACCTTTTCATGGACACTGTCAGGTTCTTAACACACTGATCCACCATGAGAACACCTATTTTTAAGTCTGTTTTCATTATTTCCTCTCTGATCTTTATTATGTCCTTTGATGACTTTAGGTTTTGTTTGTTTTTCTAATTCATTGAGGTGGTAGGCTAGCTTGCTTACTTGCTATTTTCCATATTTTTTGAGAAAGACCTCTGTTGCTCTGAACTTCCCTTTATGATGAATCCACTGCTTTAGTTCAACTGAGGTTTTGCTTTCATATCCAAGAAATTATTGCCCAAATTCCATAAAACTTTTATAGTTTTTTTAGGATATTTATAATTATCTCTCTATATGGTTTCAATCCTATTTGATTTACAATGGAGGGTAGGAGTTCCCGTCGTGGCACAGTGGTTAAAGAATCTGACTAGGAACCATGAGGTTGCGGGTTTGATCCCTGCCCTTGCTCAGTGGGTTAACGATCCGGCGTTGCCGTGAGCTGTGGTGTAGGTTGCAGACGCGGCTCGGATCCTGCGTTGCTGTGGCTGCAGTGTAGGCCAGTGGCCACAGCTCCGATTAGACCCCTAGCCTGGGAACCTCCACATGCCGCGGGTGCAGCCATAAAATGACAAAAGGCAAAAAAATAAAATAAAAAATACAATGGAGGGTAGTGTTAGGCAGCATCTACCTTCATTGTTTCACTTGTGAATGTCCATCCTTCCCAATGTCATTCGTTTGGAGACAGTCCACTTCCTGTTGTGTGGTATATGTCCCTTTGTTGAAGATTATTTGACAGCAAATATAAGATCTTTTATGTCTGCTCTCCAGGCTGATGCACTATTCTCTTCTATCTGCCTGTTGTACTTTTTTGATAACTCTGATTACTATGTCTTTCTCGTAGGTTTTAAAATCAGGGAGTGTTATGCCTCCAACTCTCCATTTTCTTTCCCAGGATATTTAGGATACTTAGTGTTTTTTGGAATTCAAGTTATGTTTTAGAAAGAGCTTTTCTATTTTCATCAGAATCGTTGTTTGGATTTTGAAAGAGTTTGCTTTGAATCTGTTGATCACCTTGGGTAGTGCTGACAATTAATGATGTTAAGTATTCCCATTCAAGGAACATGGAACATGTGGTATTCATTTTTTCAAATGTCTTCTGTAGTGTTTTCCAGCGGTATTATGATTTTCATCATAAAAATATTTTACTACCTTTATGAAGCTAATACTATCTTATTCCTTGATACTGATATGAAAGAAAACATTTTAATAAAGTTTTTTGATTATTTCCTGTTAGTAATGTATACAAACCAATTTTTTTTATCCTTCAGTTTCTTTTACTTTTTATTTCTATTACTTTTCTTATTTTTAATTTTATTTTATTTTTCCATTATAACCAACTGCACAGCGTGGTGACAGGGTTACACATACACAAATGGATTCATCACAAGTGGTTAGACATAGTTCCCAGTGTTATATGGTAGGCTCTCCTTGCTTTTCCATCCCAGAGGCAACAGTCTACAACTATTAACCCTAGACCCCTCTACCATCCCACTCCCTCCCCCACCCTCTTGGCAACCACAAGTCTGTTCTCCAATTCCTTGATTTTCTTTTCTGCATAAAGGTTCATTTGTGCAGTATATTAGATTCCAGATATTAGTGATATCGTGTGGTGTCTGTCTTTCTCCTTCTGACTGACTTCATTCAGTATGAGGGTCTCTAATTCCATCCATGTTGCTGCAAATGACATTATTTTATTCTTCTTTATGGCTGAGTAGTATTCCATTGTGTATATATACCACATCTTCCTAATCCAATCATCTGTCGATGGACATTTGGGTTGTTTCCATGTCTTGGCTATTGTGAATAGTGCTGCAATGAACATGTGTGTGCAGGTGTCTTTTTCAGGGAGATTTTTGTCAGGATATATGTCCAACAGTGGGATTGCTGGGTCATATGGTAGTTCTATGTATAGTTTTCTAAGGGACCTCCATACTGTTTTCCATAGTGGTTGTATCAGCTTACATTCCCACCAACAGTTCAGGAGGGTTCCCTATTCTCCACACCCCCTCCAGCATTTGTTGTTTGTGGACTTGTTAATGATGGCCATTCTGACTGGTGTGAGGTGGTATCTCATGGTAGTTTTGATTTGTATTTCTCTAATCATCAGTGATGTTGAGCATTTTTTCATGTGTTTGTTGGCCATCTGCATATCTTCTTTGGAGAAATGTCTATTCAGGTCCTTTGCCCATTTTTCAATGGGATTGTTGGTATTTTTGCTGTTGATCTGCCTAAGTTGTTTATATATTTTTGACATTAAGCCCTTGTCAGTTGCATCATTTGACACCAGTTTCTCCCATTCTGTAAGTTGTCTTTTTGTTTTCTTTTTGGTTTCCTTTGCTGTACAAAAGCTTGTCAGCTTGATTAGGTCCCATTGGTTTATCTTTTTTAATGTGAATGTCCTTGTCATATGTGAACAGAGATCATTACTCCACATTTTGTTTTCAATGGCTTCCTATTTGCCTGCTCATCTTAGTTAAAAAAAATCAAGTACTAAGTTTAATCAAATTGATGAGAGTGTTCATCCTTAAAATTTTCTTTAATATAGAGATTTTAGGTCTTCCACTGCTGATCATAATGATAACTCTGCGTTTCTCTTACATGGTCTTTCTTAATTTCAGTAGTTACTGTCAATCCCTGGTTTGAGTATATCAGTCATGAAAGGGTACTTAATGTTTCTGTTTATCCATTTCGTTTCATATAATTGTGCAGTATGATCTTAACTGTGTATGTGCACTTAGTTTTTTAAAATACTACTCAACCCCCTTGCTTTCATAAGTAATTTTGAATTATTTTTGCTGTGTAATTCTTTTAATGAGGTTTTGAATTCACATTTCTAGTATTTAGTTGAGGAACACTGAATCAGTATTCATTAAAATATTGGCTCATACTTTTGGGTTTTTTCTTTTATCTTTTTGTCTTTTTATGGCTGCACCCATGGCATATGGAGGTTCTCAGGTTAGGGGTCTAATTGAAGCTGTAGCCGCTGGTATACACCACAGCCACAGCAATGTGGGATCCAAGCCACATCTGCAACTTACACCACAGCTCGTGGCAAAGCCAGATCTTTACCCCACTGAGCGAGGCCAGGGATTGAACCCTCAACCACATGGTTCCTAAGTTGGATTCATTTCTGCTGTGCCATGACAGGAACTCCCTCTTTTTTTAAATATTAATTTCTAGTGTCTTCACTTGCTTTTGATAATTGCTCGTTTTGGCCTCATAAAAAGTCTTTTGATAATTGTATTCCTATTCGAAGTTTGTATATATTTGTGGGGAAATCGTAGGTTTCTTTTTTTTAAGTTGGAATTATCCTGTTATCTAATCCAGAAATTTTCTCATTTGGAAATTCTTTGCAATTAATATTTTAGTCTACTTAATAGTTTTAGGTTTGTTGTGATTATTAACCCCTTCATGCTGAAATCTAAATAGGTTGTATCTCCCTGGAAATTCATATTTCCTCTTGAAGTGTCCAATTTGTTTGTATACCCTTCTTCATAATAGCTTCCTACATATGTTTTACTTCTGTGGTGTTATTTATAGGATCTGTGCTTTCACTAATAATTTTTTTTTTTGTAGAGCCACACCTGTGGCATATGGAGGTTCCTAGGATAGGGGTCTAATCGGAGCTACCGCTGCCAGCCTACGCCACAGCCACGGCAATGCCATATCCGAGACATGTCTGCAACCTACAGCACAGCTCATGGCAATGCCAGATCATTAACCCACTGAGCGAGGCCAGGGAGCAAACCCGCAACGTCATGGTTCCTAGTTGGATTCAATTCTGCTGTGCCACGATGGGAATTGCTTCACTACTGATATTAGTGGATTGTTCTCTGTTTTATTTTATCTATTTAAGAGATTGTCTGGAATTTCTGTTGTAGGTCAGTGGTTAACGAATCCGACTAGGAACCATGAGTTTGTGGGTTCAATCCCTGGCATCGCTCAGTGGGTTAAGGATCTGGCTTTGCCATGAGCTATGGTGTAGGTTGCAGACGTGGCTCAGATCCCACATTGCTGTGGCTGTGGTGTATACCAGCAGCTACAGCTTCAATTAGACCCCTAGCCTGAGAACCTCCATATGCTGCGAGTGTGGCCCTACAAAAGGCAAAAAGACAAAAATAAATAAATAAATAAGAGATTGTCCATTGAACATGAAGTTGTAAAGCATGTTCAATGAAAACATTAATTTCGATAATTTGTTGTTTGTTATGTTTCAGCTATGTCTTCTCATGACACCCAGGGTTTGATGCCACAAAACTCAGGCATGGAACTTTCATTGCAAACTGTGCCCCTGGGAAAATATGAAAGCTATGCTGTTGGAAATTTCGACCTAATTATAGGCAGAGAAGGTAAGGGGGCATGTAAAAAGCAGGAAGGCTGTTATGGTGAACATAATCCTACTGGGACTGTTACTCATAAGGAAAATGCTACTGCTAAAAGAGATCAAGGATATCATTCAAATGGTGAAAAACTCTACTTTAAGTCGGTATCATTGGCAGAAAAAAATATTTTTGTAAGCAAAACCCCTCGTTATTTATTGAAACATACATCTTCTCTGAAAGGAAATTTGGAAAATGAGGATAATCATATAAACTGTACTGCAAATGATTATGCAAAACATGAATATATGCTTGGATTAAACGTTTATTCAAAGATTTATGAACACGAGAGTTTTCAAAATGGAG
>PVHT021183709.1:95228-111939 GCA_004024745.2 Catagonus wagneri | reverse complement strand
CACGAGGGGAACTCCTGTATTATTTTTTTAGATTCCACATTTAAGTGATATTTGGTGCTTGTGTTTCCCTGATTTCAGTTAGTATGTTAATCTCTAAATCCAAACCCGTTGCTACAAATGGCATTCTTTTATGTGGCTAGGTAATATTTCCTTGTATATCTGTACCACATTGTCGGGATCCATTCATCCTTAATGCATATGTTGTTTACATGTCTTGTAAGCAGTGCTGCAGTGAACATTGGTGTGCATATGTGTTTTTGAATTATGCTATTTGGATGTATGCCCTGGACTGGGATTCCTGGATCATATGATAGTTCTATTTTTAGTTTCTAGTGGAACCTCACTACTGTTCTCCATAGTGGTTGTACTAGTTTCCCTTCCCAGCAGCAGAATAGGAGTGTTCCTTATTCTCCACATCCTCTCTTGCCTTAATTGTTAGTAGACATTTTGGTGATGGCCATTCTGACTGGCTGAGGTGATACCTCCTTGTAGCCTTGTTTTGTGTTTGTGTTTTTGTTTTTGCTTTTTAGGGCCGCACCTGCAGCATGTGGAGATTCCCAGGCTAGGGGTCTAATCAGAGCTACATCTGCAGCCCTTCACCAGAGCCACAGCAGCGCAGGATCCGAGCCGCATACATGACCTACACCACAGCTCACGGCAATGCTGGATCCTTAACCCACCGAGCCAGGCCAGGGATCAAACCCACAACCTCATGTTTCCTAGTCAGAATCGTTAACCAACACACCACAATGGGAACTCCATTCTCCTTGTAGCTTTGATTGGCATTTCTCTAATACTTAGCATTGTGGAGCATCTTTTCATGTGCTTTTTGGCCATCTGTGTGTTTTTTGAAAAAATGTGTGTTTGGATATTCAGATCAACAATAAGCACAGCCACCACTTGTTGTTCCTGCTGGTGCACCAGCTACAACCCAAACCAGTGTACAAGGAGATCAGCAGAATCCACGTCCAGCTGGACAGGTCGATTATACCGAGGCTTGGGAAGAGTACTACAAGAAAATGGGTCAAGCAGTTCCTGCTTCCACTGGTGCTTCACCAGGTGGTCAGCCCGATTATAGTGCAGCCTGGGCTGAGTACTGTAGACGACAAGGAACCTACCATGCCCAGACAAGTCCCCCGGGACTGCCACAGCATCCTCCAGCACCTCAGGATCCATAAGAAGTGGGCAATACAGTATTTGCTTCATTGTGTGTGGGAAAAAAACAAAAAAACCTTTGTTAAATATATGGATGTAGGGGGCTTGATGAAGAACTTCATTTTGTTTTTGGTTTAAAATAGTTTTTTTTCTTGTTTTTGTATCCATTCAGCTAGTCTATGTCTTTGGTTGGGGCATTCAGTCCATTAACATTTAAGGTAATTACTGATATATATGTTCTTATTGCCATTGTATTAACTGGGGTTTTTGTTGCTTTTTTTTTAACCCTGAAGTTTTGATATAGGAGTCTATATACAAATGAAATTGTTTTAAGTTGTTGGTTTCTTAATTGCACGTGCGTCTCCAGTGACCTGCATTTGTGCTCTCTTCTCACGATTTCTGATTTTGGTAGCATAGTTGTGCATGGATGATTTAGTAACAAACCAGTGGATCACTGAAGAAATCAAAGAGGAAATTAAAAAATACCTAGAAGCAAATGACAACAAAGACACGACACTCCAAAACCTCTGGGATTCAGCAAAAGCAGTGCTAAGAGGAAAGTATATAGCAATACAAGACAACCAACCTCAAGAAACAAGAAAAAGCTCAAATAAACAACCTAACTTTACATCTAAAGCAGCTAGAGAGGGAAGAAGTCAGGTCATGGGAACAACCTAAATGCCCATCGACAGAGGAGTGGATAGGGAAGATATGGTACATAACACATAATGGAATATTACTCAGCCATTAAAAGGAATGGAATAACAACATTTATAGCAACATGGATGAACCTAGAAATTATCATACGAAGTGGAACCAGACAATTAGACAGCAACACCCAATGCAACCGCTTACATGTGGAAACTAAAGAGACAATGAACTTCTTTGAAGAACAGACAATGACTCACAGATTTTGGAAAACCTTGGTTTTTCAAATAAGACAATCTGGAGGGTGGGGGGTTGCACTGTGGGTTTGGGACACAAAATCTATCATATTGATTTGTGATCTTTGTACACCTATAACTGATATAAAATTCATTGTTAATATGAAAAAATAAAATAGTGTTTTTTCTTTTTGAATATGTACAAAGTATCTATCACTACTGATAGGTTAATATTTCTGTGTAGTAGTGAAAATTGGTTTGTTTTGGTATTTACTGTAGATGTACACATTCCAGCAAATGTATTTGCAACTATTCTGTGGTCAATGTTCTGTATGCTTTTTTTTTTTTTCCTTTTATTTTATTTTTGCTTTTAAGGGCCACACTTGCAACATATGGAGGTTCCCAGGCTAGGGGACTAATCAGATCTACAGCTGCTGGCCTATGCCACAGCCACAGCTACAACAACACCAGATCCGGGCCGTGTCTACGACCTACACCACAGCTCACAGCAACGCCCGATCGTTAACACACTGAGCGATACCAGGGATTGAACCCACAACCTCATGGTTCCTAGTCAGATTTGTTAACCACTGTGCCACGATGGGAACTCCCTGTGTTCTTTTTTTCAATGTATACTTTTACATTTAAAATGCCTATTTTGTGCTTTACAATAAATGATAGGAAACTTCCAACAAAAAAGATATTCTGCCTTTTTTAATGGTTTTATGTGTTCTTGATATTGAGCTGCATGTTTACTTTGTGTATTTTGGAGATTATACATTATGGGTCACTTTGTTTTGTGCATTCTTTCCCCTCTTCCATTGGTTATCTTTCATTTTGTTGATGGTTTCCAGTGCTGTGCGGAAACTTTTCATTTTAACTGGGTGCTGTTTGTTTACTTTTTGCTTTTATTATCATTACTCTAGGTGTTGGATCAAAAAATACATTGCTGCAGTTTTTGTCAGAGTGTGTAATACTTACGGTTTTCTCTGGGAGTTTTATAGTATTCAGTCTTACATTTAGGTCTTTAAACAAATTTAAGTTTGTGTGTGTTTGTGTGTGTGTGTGCATGGTCTTAAGAGAATGTTCTGATTTCATTATTTTAGATATAGCTCTCTGCTTTTCCAAGCACCACTCACTGAAAATATGTCGTCTTTTTTATTTTTTTTTCCTCCTTTGTTGTAGGTTAATTGATGACAGGTACGTGGGTTTATTTCTAGGTTTCCTACCCAGATCTATTGGTCTGTTTCAATTTTGGCAACTGTACCACATTTGGTCTATTGACTATAAATTAATATTATATCCTGAAGTCAGGATCCTGATTCCTCTGACTCCATTTTTTCTTTCTCAGAATTGTTATGGCAATTCTGTGTCTTTTATGTTTCCATACAAATTTAAAATTTTTTGTTGTAGTTGTCTGAGCAACATCACTGGTAACATGAATCGGTAGTTTGCCTTAGATATTATGGTCATTTTGACAATGTTGATTCTTCCAATCCAGGATCATGGTATACCTTTCCATCTGCTTGGGTCATCTTGGATTTCTTTCATTGCATCTTTTAGCTTTTAGAGTATGGGTCTTTTGCCTGCTCATTTAGGCTTATTCCTAGACATCTTATTCTCTCTGGTGCAAAGATAAATGAGATCATTTCCTTAATTGCATTTTTTGAACTTATGTGGTTATTGTATAGCAATATGACCGCTTTCTGTGTATTAATTTTCTATCTTGCAACCTTGCCAAATTCACTGATGAGCTCTTGTCATTTTCTGGTACCAACTTTAGGATTTTCTATGTATAATTTCATGCAGTTTGCAAACAGTCACACTTTTTTTTTTGTCTTTTTGCCTTATCTAGGGCCGCACCCACGGCATATGGAGGTTCCCAGGCTAGGGGTCTAATAGGAGCTACAGCTGCCGGCCTTCGCCACAGCCACAGCGAAGTGGGATCCAAGCCATATCTGCAACCTACACCACAACTCACGGCAACACTGGATCCTTAACCCACTGAACAAGGCCAGGGATCGAACCCGCAACCTCATGGTTCCTAGTCGGATTCGTTAACCACTGACCTATGAAAGGAACTCCTAGTGACACTTTTTTTATATCTCTTTTTGAACTCTGAGGCCTTTTGATTTGTTTCTTTTCTCTAACTGCCATGGTGTGGACTTTGAAAACTATACTGAATCAACATGGTTAGAGTGGATGTCCTTGCCTTATTCCTGATGTTGGAGGAAATACTTTGAGCTTTTCCCCATTGAGTATGATGTTACCTGTGGGTTTGTCATATTTGGTCCTTCTTATGTTGAGGTTCCTTCAGTGTGCACATTCTGAATATCATTTATCAAAAATGGATGTTGGATTTTGTCAGATCCTTTTTGCATTGATATGATCATATATTATTATTCACTTTGTTAATGTTAATGATTGATTTGTGGGTGGTAAAGAATAGCTGCATTCCAGGGATGAAGCCTATTTGATCATGGTGTAGGATCCTTTTAATGTAGTTTTTGATTTGGTTTGCTAGTATTTTCTTGATGATTTGTGTCTTTTTTTAATCAGTAAATTTATTTTTGTGTAAATTAATTTTTTGTGCTATCTTTGGGGTTGGTGTCAAGGGAGTGGTGGCCCCATAAAATGAGTTTAGGAGTATTCATTCCTGTGAAAATTTGTGGAATAATTTCAGAAGGATAGGTAACTCTTCTCTAAATCTTTGAGAGGATTCACCCATGAAGACTTTTGTTCCTTGGACATTTGAAATCAAAGTTTCAATACTTGTGATTGGTCCATTCACATTTTTTATTTCTTCCTTGGTCAGTCTTGGAAGGTTGTACCTTTCTAAGAATTTGTCCATTTCTTCTAGGTTTTGGTTACCATTGGAATAGTTTTGCCCGTGGTAGTCTCTTATGATCCTTATGACCGTGGTAGTTCCATGGTTTCCTTTGTAACATCTCCATTTTCATTACTCATTTTATGGATTTGAGCCTTCTCCCGTTTTTCATTGTCTGGCTAAAGTTTTATCAGTTGTTTTGATCTTTTCAAAGAACCAACTTATATTTTCAGTGATCTTCTCTAGCATTTTTTGTCTATATTTTATTTCTGCTGACCTTTGTGGTTTCTTCCCTTGTAAAAACTTTGGGTTTCCTTTGTTTCTCTTTCTCAAGCTCCTCTAGGTGTAAGGTTAGGTTGTTTGAGATTTTCTTGTTTCCTGATGTAATAAATAGTATATTGCTACAAACTGCATGTTGTATTGCTTTATGCATGCAGGTTGATCTGGGTCAGATTCTAACGGAGTCCCTGCTTTGCCCTGGAACCCAGTGCACATGAAACCTTGTATGCACGCTCCAAGATTGGATTCTGTTTGATGGAGCTCCTGCCATCAAACCATTCTGGCCTTCAATGTCACATGTTCTGGGATTTGCTCTTCTCATTGCCAGATTTCCAGACTAGGGTGCCTAACTGTGTTCAGAACTCACACTCCATTGTTAGGGCTTCTTCAATATAGACATTTTCTAGTTTGTGGTTTGCCCACCCATAAGTTTTGGGATTTGCTTCTATCACAAAAGTGTTCCTGCTACTGTCTTATGGTGTGGACTTCTTTTTCTTGGGTATAAAACATCTTTTTTTGGATAGTTTCCAGTTTATTTGGTTGATGGTTCTTCAGAAATTGGTTGTGATTTTTGTGTTTTTGGTGAGAAGTTGTGTGTTTCAGTCCTTGTACTCCACCATAATGCCCCTCCCCTGACAATGTGTTTCTTCCTATTCTTCTAAGTGACATTATCAAAATTATTCCCTTTAGTATGACAATTTGATCCGATAAAAGCCTGGAATATTCCCAAGTCATGAGGCTGTTCAAGCATGTAAGTGCAGTGAACACACTTGATGGTGAGGAGTGTTTAGTTGATACTGTGTAATTAGGAGACAGATATTCCAGTTGAGTGATGCCATGGCATAAGGTAAGAGACAGAAAATGTTCAAACAGAAGAACTGCATCAGTCTGCCTGTGGAGAGCCTATTACTTGTTCTCTGGTAACACCATTGACACTCTAAATTTAGGAGAAATTTCCATTATTTTCCTGATTATTACCAATTTTTAACTTTATCCTCATTGTCTTTCTTGGTACATAGGAATCCCAGCATTGTCCTTTTTTCCTTTGTTAGGGACACAGGGTTCTCACTGCTCTACTCACCGCAGTGAACCATGCCAGTAGGATTCGTTTCTGCTGAGTGCAGTGTCATAATTGTAGACCTCAAAGACTGTTTCCATACTATCCCATTAACAGAATCGGATAGAAAAAAAATTTACTTTGACTGTTCCTGCTGCAAACTTTGCACACCCCCTGTGGCTCAATATCATTGGAAAGTACTGCCACAAGGAATATTAAACATCCCCATCCTCTGTCAGCCTTTTGGACCACAGGCTTTACAGCCCATTAGAGAGTCTTTTCCTTCTACCCAAATCTGTCATTTTTATGGATGATATTCTGTTTGCTCATCCTGATTCTGAAGAATTGGATAATACAATGACTATTTTGCCAACTCTACTTCATGATTATGGCTTCTACATCACCCCAGAGAAAGTCCAAAAGGTTGCCCCATGGAAATACTTGAGACAGACTCTGTTAGCTCAACCTGTTAAACCACAGCTACTTCAAATAAAGGCAGAAGTAAAAATCTTAAAGATGTACAACTTTTACTGGGTACAGTTGTGTACATCCAATGTTAGGTATTTCCCATGATCAAATCCAACACCCAACTGCCCTTTTAAAGGGAAATGAAAAAGACTTCAGTGCCCCCAGAAAGTTAAATGATGAGTCGCTATTGAAATTACAGCAAATTGGAGTGCCCTTCGTGGCTCAGTGGTTAACGAATCTGACTAAGAACCGTGAGGTTGCGGGTTTGATCCCTGGCCTTGCTCAGTGGATTAAGGATCCGGCGTTGCCGTGAGCTGTGGTGTAGGTTGCAGACGCGGCTCGGATCCCACGTTGCTGTGGCTGTGGCGAAGGCCGGCGGCTACAGCTTCTGTTAGACCCCTGGCCTGGGAACCTCCATATGCCGCGGGTGCAGCTCTACATAAAGGCAAAAAGGCAAAAAAAATAATAACAAATTAAAAAACTAAAATCATGATTACTGGTTGTGACATCATATTTGTGGATTCTCTACCTTTACTGTTTGCCGTTTTAAAACTGAGAGAATTTCATAATTTTCTCCTTCATAAATTTCCTGTTTATACCTGTGGCCTTTTTCACTTGGAGTTCTTTATCATTTATTTTAAGGCTAGTTCGATGTATTCTTTTTTTTTTTTTAATTTTGTTTCTGTGTAAAGTATTTTATTTCTCCTTTAAACCTGGATGAGATCTGGCTGGGTAGAATATCCTTAGTTGTAGGTTTTTTACACTTTTATCTTTTTAAATATATTGTGTCACTCCCTTCTGATGTGCAAAATGTCTGCTGAAAAGTCAGATAGCCTTATAGTGATTGCCCTCTCTATTTTCTTGCTTCTGCTGTCTGTGTCTTGGTGGCTGAGGCTAGCCTGGAGGCTTGTGTGGGTTTCCTCTTTTAAGGGGCTCTTGCCTGCCCACTGGTGGATAAAGCAGATCTGGACTCTTATGTTGTGCAGGGCTGTTTCAAGGGACATGTCTAGAGGTGATTGTGGGCTCACAAAGACTTTAGGCAGCCTGACTGCTGATGGATGGAGCTGTATTCCCACATTGTCAGTTGTTTGGCACAAGTCTTCTCCACATTATAGTTTACACACTCTTGGATGGGTCCAGAGCTTGTTGCCAAGGACCCAAATTGTCTGCGTCTAGCCAAAGTTCACACAGGTCCCTGTTAGACCTGATAGCAGTCTTTATGACCCCAAAGAGATCCCTGCTGCCCCCTCTCTGCACAGGAGTCCCGATGAGACCAGCAGAAAGTCACCCATGGTGTTACTGGTTTTGCCCTTGTTCCTAGTGCATGTAAGATCTTTTGTGCATCCTCCCAGATTGTAGTCTCTGATCCTGCCAGTGCTCTGGAGCTCCTGCATTTGAGTCCCACTGGCCTTCAAAGCTAAATGTTCTGGAGGCTCTTCCTCCCAATGCTGGACCACTAGTTTGGAAAGCCCAGCATGTGGCTAAGGGCTCTCACTCCTATTTATATAACTTCAGCAATATAATTATTCTGCAGTTTGTGGTTTGTCCACCTGGGTGGTATGGCAGTTGAGTGTATTGCAAGGGAGCATCCCCCTTTTGTCTCGTTCCATCTAGGTTCAGGGGAGTGTGGAAGCACCAAGTTCTATGAGATGAACCATGACTGTATTCACGAGCAGAAAAAGAGAAGTCCCCCACCTTAGTCAGATCTATATGCTAGTAACTACCAAGAGAAGGCAGCAGAGATCTTAGAGAGAAAAGCCAACATTAAATGAAATGTCCTTATTACTCCAGGCAACCTCTCAACATAGCTTCCCATAGCTGCTTGAATTCCACACATATACGCAGAGGGAATAGTGTAATATTACCAGAGCATGTGACTCTTTCAGATGAACATTCTTGGTAATGGAAAAAATGAAAACATGTTCAAGTGACAGGGTTTGAAAAGGATACACAGTGTGAAGGAAACTACTGTAACAATGTAGACAGGTGCTTTTGGATGGATTCATCATCTTGTTGATTTTACTGCTTCAGAATCTATAGAAGAGATTGGTGTATTCCACCATTTTAGCAGTGTTAGATGGAATGCCCCATGAGGAAGAAGTGCTTATAAAGAAGGTTCGCAAAGCAAATTCCCCTGTCCTCTGTCAACAGTCGGTGCAAAAGATTTTAGCCCATATGCCTCATCCTTTGATATCCAAAGCTTTACTATATAAATGATCCTCTGTTTGCTGCCAGTTGCTGAGAACTGGTCTCAGTATCCCCATTTAAAAAAATGTTATCACAGAGTTCCCATCTTGGCACAGTGGAAACAAATCCGACTAGGAACCTCTGTGGCTCTGGTGTAGGCCAGCAGCAACAGCTCTGATTAGACCCCTAGCTTGGGAATCTCCATATGCCACAGGTGCGGCCCTAAAAGGACAAAAAAACAAAAACTATCACGTCCTAAAGGAATAATAGCTGATAAAACATGAAAACTTTGAGTTATTCTTAACAATTAAAGTTTGTAACAATTAAAGTTTGTTGGTACTATATCATAAATATAAACGTTCAAAACTTTTAACATGAAAGGAAAAATTAATTAACTCTGTGGTCCCTACTGGTAAATATTCGGTCCCTTAAATTTTCAAATTTTGAAATTTGGCTCTCATGATAATATTAGGTGAGTGGGAGGTGATTAGGTCACAAGGACAGAGCCCTCAAACATGGGATCAGTGATATAAATGTAGACAACAGAAGCTCTTCTGTCCATCCCATCATTTCAATACACAGCTAAAAGATCCATTTATGAAGCAGAAATTTAGCCTTCTCCTATCACAAAGTAAGCTGGTAAATTGTTCTTAAACTTTTCCACCTCAGCCATTATAAGAATAAAATACTCTATTGTTTATAAACTACCAAGTCTCTGGTATTTTGGGGTTTTTTATTTTGTCTTTTTTTTTTGGTGGGGGGTCCTCACCTCCTCACCCGCAGCATATGGAGATTCCCAGGCTAGGGTCTAATTGGAGCTGTTGCTGCCAGCCTATGCCCACAGCCACAACAACGTCAGATCCGAGCTGCATCTGCAACCTACACCACAGCTCACAGCAACGCTGGATCCTTACCCCACTGAATAATGCCAAGGATCGAACCCACAATCTCATGGTTCCTATTCAGATTCATTTCTGCTGCGCGATGAAAGGAATTCCATCTGGTATTTTGTTTTTGCAGCTAGAGAGCTGGCTGAGGAGAAACATCTCTGAGCTCAAAGACATGGCAAGAGAAACCTTGAAATCAATCAGTGGAACAGAAGAATCAATCACCATGGAACAACCAAAAATGCTATGATGTATAGATAATGGGTATAGCTGTATTAGAAGAAACAGAAAGGATCAGAAATTAATTTTTAAAAAGACTGAGAATTTCCCCAAATGAATGTCTGACACTAAAATCACAATATCCAGATTCAGAAAAAATATGACTATTAAACTACTGAAAAATATTGCTCAGGAACATAGGCACAAACATTCTTAACAAAATATTAAGAAATAGAATTCAATGTTTTCAGAGAATTGCTTATCGTGACTGAGAAGGATTTATCCCAAGTATGCATGGCTCGTTAAACATTCTACAATGAAATAATTGTATTCATCATATCAATGCCCTAAAGAAAAAAAATATGTCAGGTGCAGGTGTTTCAAAAAAATACAACATCGGAGTTCCTGTTGTGGCGTAGCAGCTAACGACTCTGACTAGGAACCATAAGGTTGCTGGTTCGATCCCTGGCCTTGCTCAGTGGGTTAATGATCTGACAATGCCTTGAGCTGTGGTGTAGGTTGCAGATGCGGCTTAGATCTGACATTGCTGTGGCTGTGGTGTAGACCGGCAGCTGTAGCTCTGATTTGACCCCTCACCTGGGAACCTCCGTATGCCATGAGTGCAGCCATAAAAAGCAAAAAATAAAATAAAACCTGACTACTAACTAAAGGCTTTGCCACATTGTGTACATTTTTAAGACTTCTCTCCAGTATATCTCTGATGCTAAGAGATGAATGCCAACTAAAATCTTTGCCACATTCTGTACATTTGTAAGGCTTCTCTCCAGTATGAATTCTCTGATGCAGAGTAAGACCTCTATAGCACTTAAAGTCTTTGTCACATTCTGTACATTTGTAAGACTTCTCTCCAGTATGAATTCTCTGGGGAGATATAAGAGATGAAGGCTAATCAAAAGTTTTGCCACATTCTGTACATTTGTAAGGCTTCTCTCCAGTATGAAATCTCAGATGCCGAATAAAATGACAATGCCGGCTAAAGGCTTCACCACATTTTGTACATTTGTAAGGCTTCTCTCCAGTATGAGATCTCAGATGCCAGGTAAGATGAGAATGACACTTAACAGCTTTGCCACATTCTGCACATTTGTAAGGCTTCTCTCCAGCATGAATTCTCTTATGTTCAGAAAGATGTGACTGCCATCTAAAGGCTTTGCCACATTCTGTACATATGTACAGCTTCTCTGCAGTATGAATTCGATGATGTCTAGTACAGGTTAAACACCATTTAGAATCTTCATGTGTCGGGTTTCCCTCCAGTAAGTTTTTTCCTTTCTCTTTGTAGATTTAGTGACTGATTAGAGACTTTCTCACATTCTTGACACTTGCATCGTTCCTTCCTAGTATGATTACACTGACATTGAATAAGTCTTGAGGAAAGGCTAAAAGCTTTGCCACACTCCCTAAAATGGCGAGCTTTCGGTCCAATACGAATTCTCTTATATGTAGTGAGATCTAAGCTTTGAGATATGACATTCCTATGTTTATTCCTTGTTGAATCTCTGAAAATTGAGTTTCCTGAGGCTTCATGAGATTTGAGTCTAGGTCAAAGTTAGTCTGAGATTCAATGCAGGAATAACTTTATTCCAGTATGCATACTCTTATAATTACTGAATACACAGCTCTTGCTTGAGGCCTTATTCATTTTCATACACGTGGCATGCTGGTCTACATTAACTGTATTATCATATCTGTTGAATAATGATGGCTGAATCAAGACACCCCCATTAGTGTCATTAGTGTCAACATGAGCGATTTCAGGACAATGAGAAAATATTTGTTGGTTGAAGATTAATGAACCCTTCCTATTAGATCTCCTAAACTGATCATATTGGGGGGTTTTCCCTCCATTTTTAAACCTCTGGTGTTCATAAATGTTTGAATGAATGTTTAATGCAAGCATACATTCATGTTTGCATAATCACTTGCAGTACAGTCTACGTGATTATCCTGATTTTCCAAATTTCCTCTCAGAGAAGATGTATGTTTCAATAAATAACGTGGGTCTTTGCTTACAAAAATAGATTTTTCTGCCAATGATACTGACTTAAAGTGGAGTTTTTCACAATTTGTTTTATATCCTTGATCTCTTTTAGCAGCAACATTTTCCTTATGGATAAAATTCCCACTAGGATCGTGTTCATCATAACAACCTTCCTGCCCTTCACATGCCCCCTCTCCTTCCCTGCCTGTAATTATGTCAAAAGTGCCAACAGGATAGCTTTCATAGTTTCCCAGCAGCATTGTTTGCAGTAACAGTTCCATGGCTGGGTTTTGTGGCATCAAACCCTGGGTGTCATCAGAAGACACAGCTGAAAGATAAATTACAGATTATCCAAATTAATGTTTTCATTGAACACGCTTTACACTTTCATGTATAAAAGACAAGCTCATAGCTAGATTAAAAAATAAAACAGAAAAGAATTAACTAAAGTCAGAACTGAAAGCAGAGATCTTAAAAATGACACCACAGAAAAAAGTATATGTAGGAAGCTATTTGACCAACTGTATACCAATAAATTGGACACCTTAAAAAAGGTATGAATTTGCAGTGAGATACAACCTATTTAGATTTCAGCATGAAGGAATAAATAATCACAACAAACCTAAAACTATTCAGTAGACTAAAATATTAATTGCAAAGAATTCCAAAAGAGGAAATTTCTGAAATAGATAACTCAACAGGGTAATGCCAACTTAAAAACAAACAAATTAAACAAACAAACAAAACCTATGAATTTTCCACAAATACATCCAAAGTTTGAAAAGGAGTAAAAATATCAAGACTTTTTATGAGGCCAATATTATGCAATATCAAAAGCAAGCAAAGACACCAGAAATTAAATTTAAGAAATGAAAAATGCAAAATTACAAGCAAATATTTTAATAAGTACTGATTTCACTGTCCTCAACAAAATACTAGAAATGTGAACTCAAATGCTCATTAAAAGAATTATACAGCAAAAATAATTCAGAATTACTGATGAAAGGATGGAAGTGTTAAAAAATTAAGCACACACACAGAGTTAAGGTCATACTACATAACTATATCAAATGAAATGGATAAATAGAAATATTAAGTACCCTTTCATGATTGATATATTCAAACTAGGGATTGACACTAACTACTGAAATGTAATAAAAACCTTGTAAGGAAAACATGAAGTTATCATTATGATCAATAGTGGAAGACCTAAACTCTTTATATTTAAGAAAAATTTTAAGAATGAACATTCTCTTAATTTTGATTAAATTTAATACTTGGTTGTTTTAAACCAAGGTGAGCAGGTAAAGAAACAAAAAGCCATCAAAACCAGAAATTGTGGAGTAATGATACCTATTCACATATGACAAGGACATCCACATTAAAAAAAAAAAAAGTAAACACAGAGATTATAAAAAAACTAAAACAGGAGTTCCCATCGTGGCGCAGCGGAAACGAATCTGACTAGGAACCATGAGGTTGCGGGTTCAATCCCTGGCCTCACTCAGTGGGTTAAGGATCCGGCATTGCTGTGAGCTGTGGTGTAGCGTGCAAAGGTGGCTTGGACCCTGCATTGCTGTGGCTGTGGCATAGGCCAGCAGCCACAGCTTTGATTAGAACCCTAGTCTGGGAACCTTCATATGCCGTGAGTACGGCCCTAGAAAAGGCAAAAAGACAAAAAAAAATTATATTGGCATACAGAATCCAGTGATACATTTAAAAGATAATACAACATGATCAAGTGGGATTTATCTAGGGTGGGGAAGGATTCTTCAGTCTATGCAAAAAAATCAAGATGATAAACCACATAAACTAAGTGAAGAATAAAAACTCTGTGATCATGTCAGTAGATGCTGAAAAAGCTTTTGTCAAAATTCAATACCAATTTCTGATAAAAACTCTCCAGAACATGGGCACAGAGGAAAGTTATATCCACACCATAAAAGACATATATGTCAAACACATAGCTAACATTACTCTTAATGGTGAAAAGATGAAAGCATTTCCACTAAAACTGGGAACAAGACAAGGATGAACAGTCTCACCAATGTAATTCAACATGGTTTTGGATGTCCTGGTCATGCTATTCAGAGAAAAAAAATAAAAGCATCCAAATGAGAAAAGAAAAAGCAAAAATGTCACCCTGTGCAAATGATGTATCTAAAAGATACCAGAAAACCGTTAGAGCTGATCGATGAATTTCGTAAAGATGTAGGACACAAAATTAATACACAGAAATAGCTTTCATACCTATACACTTATGATGAAAGATCAGAGAGACAGGGAAACAATTGCATTTGCCATCCCATCAGAGAGAATAAAATATCTAGAATTATATCTACCTAAAAAGGCAAAAAAGCTATACTCTGAAAACTATGACACTAATGAAGGGAATCAAAGATAAGACAGACAGAAAGCTCTACCACACTGTGGGTTGGAAGAAGCAACATTTTCAAAATGAGTATATTCCCCAAGGTAAGCTATAGATTCAGCACCATCCCTATTTAACTAACAATGGCATTTTTCTCAGAAGTAGAACGAAATGTTTCAGAGTGTATATGGCAACATAAAAAGACTCTGATTAGCCAAAGCAATCCAGAGAAAGGAAAATTAAGCTGGAGGAATCAGGCTCCCTGACTTCAGACTTTACTACAAAGCTACACTCATTAAGGCAGGATGGGATTGGCATAAATACAGAAGCATAGCTCAATGGAACAGAAACCCATGCACCTATGCTCAACTAATCTGTGACACAGGAGATGATAATACAATGGATAAAATATTGGACCTTCAATAAGTGATGTTAGGAATATTGGACAACCACATGTAAAACAATGAAGTTAGTACACTCTTTAACACCATACACAACACAAAACAGATTAAACACCTAAACCTAAGACTGCATACTATAAAACTCTTGGGGGGGGGGGTGCATGGGAGCGCCACAGGTATGGGGGAAACACAGACTCTACTCTTGGAAGCCACAAACTTCTTCATGTGCACTGGGTCCCATGACAAAGCACGGACTCCGTAAGAATCTGGGTCAGATATACCTGTGGGTTTTGGAGCATCTCCTAGCAAAGCAGGACTCAGCTGTGGCTCACTGTAAGGCCAGGACATTAGAGGCAGAGAGAGGGCCCAGGGAACAATCATGGGTGTGAGCTCCCCTGGAGGCCACCATTTTAGAAAAATCTGGCCCCACCCATGAAGGCTGAAAAGCCCCAGGTGCAACAACAAACAGGGTGGGAACTCAACAAAAAAATAGGCTACCTCTTACCACACCCAGAGACAACGGCCCACCTGCCGGGGGATAAGACTCAGGTCCACCTACCAGTGGTCAGGAACTAGTCCCTCCAATAAGGAAGCCTGCCACAAGCCTCTGCATCTTCACCCACAGTTTCACACTGCAGAACAAGAGAGGCTACAAGCATGTAGCCTGCCACAAAAAGACCACACAGAAAGCTAGAAAGAATGAAATAGCAGAGAAATATGTGCCAGATGAAGGAATGAGACAAAGATACAGAAAAACAACTAAGTGAAGCAACTTTCGTTAAAAATACTTTAGAGAAATGAGGGAATTTCCATTATGGCTCCGCAGTAAGGAATATGACCAGTATCCACGAGGATGCAAGTTCAATCCCTGGCCTCCCTCAGTGGGTTAAGGATCTAGAGTTGCCACGAGCTGCGGTGTAGGTTGAAGATGTGGACTGTATCCTTATTGCTGTGGCTGTGGCGTAGGCCAGCAGCTATAGCTCCAATTGGACCTCTAGCCTGGGAACTTCAATATGCCATGGGTGTGGCCCTGAAAAAAAAAAATAGAGTAATGATAGTAGAGATAATGCAAGATCTCAGGGAAAAAAAATGGAGGCAAAGATTGAGAAATTACAGGAAATATTTAACAATAAAATAGAGGATTTAAAGAATAAACAAGCAGGCGTTCCCATCACGGCTCAGTGGTTAACGAATCTGACTAGGAACCATAAGGTTGCAGGTTCGATCCCTGGCATCGCTCAGTGGGTTAAGAATCCAGTGTTGCTGTGAGATGGGGGTGTAGGTCGCAGACATGGCTTGGATCCAGCGTTGCTGTAGCTCTGGTGAACATTCCATTCATTGGAAAAAAAACATGTTTACCTGGAGACTGACGAACATCCAACCTAGGAAACACAGGTGAAAGAGATAGCACTGAGGGAAGTTAAAACATACTAGAATATTGTCTCAAATATTGTCTTTTGAAAGAACATTGAAGAGCCTAAGTGACAGGTAAGTTACTCTGTTCCCCATTTAAGTACCACTGAGTCAAAAGGAAGGGTACAAATCTGATTTTAAGATGCAGGCAGACTCTCTGATATTCCAGAACTGCATATAATCTAAACTGAAGGATGCAGACTGCCTCACGCAGGAGTTCGGTCAGAATGAGGATGAATCATTACGAAGTCTTTCTACCTGTACCCATAACCTCTCAGTTATCCCTAAAATGCTGGGGTCTGAAAATCTACTGTATGATCAAGACGGCAGCAGACATTCCACAAAGGGAGGAACCCACACCCGGGGGAGACAAGGAATTCTGGAAGGAAGGTGTCCTCACCCAAGCAGAACAGGTGCCCACAGATCTCTAACATCACGTCTCTGTACAGTCCCCGCTGACCGAGGTCCAAACATTGCCACTCCTCGGGAGAGAAATCGATGGCCACATCCTCCAGTGTCAGAAGTCCCTGGAACGCAAAGGGCACGAGCCATGTGGCCACA
>PVHT021183709.1:15329-27931 GCA_004024745.2 Catagonus wagneri | reverse complement strand
AGGAATTCTGGAAGGAAGGTGTCCTCACCCAAGCAGAACAGGTGCCCACAGATCTCTAACATCACGTCTCTGTACAGTCCCCGCTGACCGAGGTCCAAACATTGCCACTCCTCGGGAGAGAAATCGATGGCCACATCCTCCAGTGTCAGAAGTCCCTGGAACGCAAAGGGCACGAGCCATGTGGCCACAGCTGAGTTCAATATGTGAGCCTCGATGAAAACAGCAAGTCCAAAGAAATGGTTTCAAATTTTTTTAATGTCTTGAAACATTCAGTAATATATATTTTAAACAGTAGTATTCTCTACCACATTTCTAACTCCCTGAAAAGGGGATGACACGGGATCCATAAAACTGCTATAGAAAGTGAACTTCCATGGAACAGCAATTAGAAATGATGATATCTGCACACATATGCATTTTTGAGTGTTTATACTAGATAACGTGTGTATTTCTCAGAGGGAACATCCACAGTGAGGTAGAAATAGAACTTTTAAGTTCGAATGAGTACGTAAGCACACTGGAGATACTGTCAAAACTGATTCTCATGCGGGCATTCTGGGATGGGGCCTAAGGGTCTACTTTTCAACAAGCTCAGCTATAGCTAGTGATGCTACAGTCTGATTCATGAGACACAACTGGAATACCACAGAGACAGCAAGAAAAGGTAAGAATTCACAGTTCACTTGGAACTGAAACTGTTTTATGGATTTTATGCATTTAACAGAATAAGCATAACAGTACCGATCGTTTTCTCTAGTTACTGTGTACTGTATATTTAACATTTCTTAAAAAGTACTGAACACATCACATAAATAGTTAAGAAGAACATTACTGTCCCACTTTTTTGAGATATTTGTTAAACTGTCATTAAATATTAGAGTTTGGGTTTGACTCACATAAAACTAAAATTCATCTAAAGACAACTTTGAGAAACACCTGAAGACACTCCTCATTCATGTTTACAGCACTTTCTTTAACTGGGAGGTATAACAGAATCAGAAAAATGTGGATCAAACACTGTTGACATTTCATGCACACAGACATACATTTCAATGGGCACTTAGTACATATTAACAGAGATACTGAGGAAAATGTTCCTGTCACTGAGGTCAGGACCACATGTAAGTAAATTTTATAGATCTACTTTGTAAATGATACTCCAACAAAACACTAGGGTGAGAACATAAACAAGGATATCAGTACTATTGATTTGGAATCATTGATTTCTTTGAAAAGCTTTATCATTTGTGCTGAGCTGTGTGTTAGGATTTGAACACCAATGAATATATCTTACTAGTAGGATTCTTAGGAAAAAAAGACACATGATGAAGTTTACGTCTGTAATGTGTGTGTGTGGAGTATAATGAAAACTGTCAGAAATGAGGCTTGACTGATGAAAACCTCCACTTACCAAATGTAGAATCTCTACTCAACACAGTTGAGAGTTCCTAGCTCAAAACCAGCAACAAGAAAAGAGAAACTAAAAAGATATGGCATTTCCACATTGACTGAGATGGCTTATCCAACTCACTAAATACTTCCAAAACCTTTTGAAGTGGAAGATTATATGAACTTATTAGTGCTGGAATCTCAGAGAAAGCACTCAAAGCAATAAAAATCAGGTCTTAACAGGATAAATGCATAGCAGGTGACAGAAGCACACACACACACACACAAAAAGGACATATTATCATTGCTTGGGCATTTTTGTCAAAAATAAGGAAATCTAAATCTGAATCTATTATGAAAAATGTCAGTTTTATACAAATTTCAATCCATAAACTTCCCTATTCTGTAAACCTCCAATATTCTGTATTTCTATAACCTCATTTAAGAGTCACCCTTTCTTAACAACTAGAGAATAGTCTCTTCTACTTTTTTTTTCAGAACTTTATGAAGGATTCTAGTTTACTAAGGTCACCTGTTTATTTGTGCATTTTCTTAATTGCACTCCAAACAGATTATGTTGCACCCAGATGTAAAATAATCACTAGACTTTCACCAGCTTCCTTAAAACCCCAACATGGAACCAATTCCAATATGAATCTTGGATACCACCGCCTTCCTGTGTGGATGTCTCAACTAGGGAATAGTTTCAACATTTGAAAGTTAATGATTCATGGCGACAATTCATGCCCCACAGGGAGCCTGTGTGCAGACAATGCTGAAAAGGCTCTGGGTCAGGGTGAGAGTATTTTTAAGAGCTGATCATGACTATCCTAAGTGTAAAAGAAAAAGATATTTGAGAACAAGCTCACTAGGCAAGAATATTAGAAGCAGAGAATTAATGATCCCTACATTCTCATTTCACGGCATTTCAGGAGGAAAAGCAGACACAGACTCTAACCTAGGTGAGGACCTTTACCTGAGAAGCTGCCATTTCCTCCTCTTCTTCCTCCGGCTCCCGGTCACCTTCTCACCGATACTGTTTTGAGGAATCACACCAGCATCTTGAGAATCCACCGTCAAAGGTAAACGCTTTCCCCTGTGCCCCATACAGATGTCCCACCATTCTGCTAATACAGAGTATGGGGGCCACACACTGACTTTTCCCCTGCAAACCCCTGTGGAGCAGACTCTGCTGCCTCTCTTTGGGCTAAACCTTGGTCTGAACTCCCACAAATATTTGCAGGAGCTCACATGCTCATGTCCCCGTCCTCACCTTAGAATCATCTGGAGCTCTTTTTTTTTTTTAGGGCCGTACCTGCGGCATATGGAGATTCCCAGGCTAGGGGTGGAATTGGAGCTACAGCTGCTGGCCTACACCACAGCCACAGCAATGCCAGATCCGAGCCACGTCTGCGACCTACACCACAGCTCACAGAAATATCAGATCCTTAACCCACAAAGCGACGTAAGGAATCGAACCCGCAACCTCATGGCTCCTAGTCGGATTTGTTAACTGCTGCGCCACGATGGGAACTCCCTGGCGCTATTAATAAAACACTGATGTTCCCTTAGAACCAAGAGAGCGTCTCTGGAAGCACACAGCTGATGCTTTTTCTGAATACTGGCCATGGGATTGCATCAGAGTTGCAACTTCGGACAAGGGGACAAGGACACACCACACAAAAGGACAGTCACCATTGGTAATGGTGCTGGCAAACCTAGCCTCCACCTACCACATGCTGTATACACCGCACACAAATCCAGCCAAAAACCCAGTTTTCGGAGTTCCCGTCGTGGCTCAGTGGTTAATGAATCCGATGAGGAACCATGAGGTTGCGGGTTCGATCCCTGGCCTCGCTCAGTGGGTTAAGGATCCCGTGTTGCTGTGGCTGTGGTGTAGGTTGCAGACGCCGCTCGGATCCCGCGTTGCTGTGGCTGTGGCGAAGGCCGGCGGCTACAGCTCCGATTGGACCCCTAGCCTGGGAACCTCCATATGCTACAAGTGTGGCCCTAGAAAGGGGAAAAAAGAAAAAAAAACCCAAAACCCAAGTTTTCCACATGGAGCCCCTCCTGTGTCTTCTAAAGACAGACACCCTCAGCAGTCAGTCCCCCCCAGGAAGCTTCTCCCCACATTTCCTCATTCCCCTCACGCTGTCCTCCCAGTGCCACCTCGGTTGTCTGAAAACCCAGCTCCTGTCCGCCCAGACACAGCCTCTTCATGTCCTGAAGCCAAAACCCCATGAATCCAAAGAAGACGGAGCTTTGATAGCAGAGAGGCCGGCCGGCAGGTGGCAGCTGAAGCCCAGGCAGTGCCAGAGGAGACCCAATCCCTCCCAGCTGCCTGCACAGCCCCGCCCACCAGGTCCCTGCAGCCACCCTGGGTCACACAGCCCAGCTCGCCCCGTCCCCGCCTCCCCTCCCCGGGAAGTGTAGGCCACGCCCCCTCCTCATAGTCACCGGACACAGTCACTAAAATCCCTTCCACTTCCATAGTTGCACTGAAATGGAGAGCATATCCCACAACTTCTCTCAAGAGAGTTAAGGAATGATTCCTCGGCAACCATTTGGCATGAATGAAATGAACACAGGCACAACTTTACAACTTACACCAAATTCACTCACAATTATTCATAGACAAATTTTCCCTTTTTTTTTTTTTTAAGGGCCGCATTAGTGGCATATGGAGGTTCCCAGGCTAGGGGTTAAATCTGAACTGCAGCTGTCAGCCCATGCCCCAGCCACGACAACGCGGGATCTGAGCCGTGTCTGTGACCTACACCACAGCTCACAGCAATGCCATTTCCTTAACCCACTGAGGGAGGCCAGGGACAGAACTGGCAAACTCATGTTTCCAGGTTGGATTCTTTTCCACTGCACCACAACAGGAACTCCATATACAAATTTTCAATACAAAACTATTAAAATTATTTATTTATTTATTTATTTGTCTTTTTGCCTTATCTAGGGCTGCACCCGCGGCATATAGGGGTTCTCAGGCTAGGGGTCTAACAGGAGCTGTAGCCAGTGGCCTACACCACAGCCACAGCAACGCAGGATCTGAGCCATGTCTGCACAGATAACGGCAACGCCGGATCCTTAACCCACTGAGCAAGGCCAGGGATCGAACCCGCAACCTCATGGTTCCTAGTTAGATTCATTAGCCACTGAGCCACGACAGGAACTCCAAAACTATTAAAATTATAGTATACAGAAGAAAATCTACATGAGCTTGGGTTTGAACATGTTGCTTGTGAGCTCTAAGTTTTAATACACAATATAAAAAGGCAGAGCAGAGAGAAAAACAAAGAACACTGTGGACTTTATAAAATCAAGATTTCTACTAGGTTGAAAGACCTTCATTTAGAAAGCCAAAAGACAAGTATCACTCAATTATACTGCCTACTGCCCCTTCATTCGCCCACCACATCCTATGCTTCCCTCTGCTTCTATCTCCAAGTACTTTCTAGTGTCCATATTTGATAGGTTCACATTTATTCACATTTGATAACATATTCGAAAAAAGTTTAAAGGGATAAACGAGAGCTTATTCACTCCACCAGTAGTGAGTTTTCTCAGTGAGAAGAGACAAAACACAAATTGAGAGGCAGCAGTACCTGACAGAGATAGACTTGCATCCAAGTGGACCACTTAACTAGCTAGATGTCCTGGGCAAATTAACTTCTGAGATGCAGTTCTCAAGAATGCAAGGCAGTCATAGCGCCTGGCATTTAACACATTGACAAAAAGACATAAGACTATCTCATAAAACCTTAAAAGCTGGAGTTCCCTGGTGGCCTAGGATCCAGCATTGTCAGTGCTGTGGCTAGGGTCACTGCTGTGGTGCAGGTTCGATCCATGATCGGAGAAATTACACATGCCTAAAGAAAACGAAAAAAAAAAAAAACCCTCGAAAACTCGTTTTATTTTGTTGTTGGTTTTTGTTTGTTTGTTTGTTTTTTACCTTATCTAGGGCCGCACCCGTGGCATGTGGAGGATCCCAGGTTAGGGGTCTAATCGGAGCTACAACTGCAGGCCTACACCACAGCCACAGCAACGCGGGATCCCAGCCGCATCTGCAACCTACACCACAGCTCACGGCAATGCCGGATCCTTAACGCACTGAGGGAGGCCAGGGATCGAACCCGCAACCTCACAACTGTTCCTGGTCGGATTCATCTCCGCTGAGTCCTGGCGCGAACTCCCTAAAAGCATTTTCTACCAAGATCTTCTTCAAACTAAACCTTCTGCTGGTCCTTTATGATGTTCAGAAGGTAACTCTCCAACCTCCGCTTGCATCCTAAATACTTGCTAAGACTACAGGGCAACATGCCCAGTTTCTAAGTTCCCAGTAGACGCTGCAGGACTGCGGATAGCGGTCTGCGGAAAACAAAGCTTAACAGGCCCAGCAAGGCAGGCACTCCCTTTTCCTTCTTTCCCTGCACAGAACAGCCATTCCCAGACAGTGGTCGCATCACTATCTCACCTCACCGAGCGCCGATCTCCAAGCACCCCACAGTCTGGGGAGACCCAGGGAAATGCCGCGAGGCCAGGTCGGCTAAACCCCGGGCCCTTCCTCGCGACACCCGCTCACCTGCAGCGGCTCAGCCCCCAGGCCCAGTGGCGATGAGTTCCAGGGCCAGTGTGACAAAAACCTCGCGCCTGAGCCGAGGTCCCCGGGTACAGTGCGAGGTCTTCGCGCGGTGATTGGCGGTTCCGCAGCGGAAGTGGGCGGGGCGGCCTGAGTGGGCGGAGTGAGAGAGGCGGGGCCGGAAGAGCGCCTGAGCCAGACGGTCGGGACGGGGAGTTTCTGAAAGTGGTTGGAGCTAACTAAGTAGGCTTCTGCAGATCACCCAGTTCTGGAGCAAGCCGTTTCTATTATTATTGCTTTTGAATCTCTGAGTAAATTGAGGACCCAGCAAGGTCCTGGTCTCTGCAAAAAGTGTCACCATCACCTCCTTCTAGCGACTTCCGGGGTCATGGTGAGCGGTGTGGGAGGGGGTGTTCTGTGCCCTGCCCGCGGGACCAGCTCACTCCTGGGGGCGTGAATGGCTGTGTCTGGCCCGCCCTATGGGTTTGGGTCCCGCCCTGACCTCCCCAGGACTCACCTGAGGAAGTGACAGAGGGTAAAAGTGGTCCAGGAAGCCAGTGAGGAGGCCCTGCAGCTGAGGAACTTGGCACCCGAGGGTCAGGGACCTTGGTGTGGCCCTGGGGAAGCAGGTGCAGAAGCAGACGAGGTGAAGAAGGCCTTGTTGAGGCGGAATTGACTGGCCAGGAGCCGCTGCTGCAAGAGCTTTTAAGGCGGAAGTTAGGATGTGGGCTCTATCGCTGCAAAGGACATCCAGTGAAGCATTTTTAACCATTGGTGCAGTATGTCATGTTATATAATATTTGAATTTTGAAAGGATGGAAGGCAAGCATTGAGGTCCTGTTGTGTAGCACAGGTAACTATTTGCAATCACTTATGATGAAACATGATGGAGGATAATATGAGAAAAAGAGGAGTTCCCGTTGTGGCTCAGTGGTTAACAAATCCGACTAGTAACCATGAGGTTGCAGGTTTGATCCCTGGCTTTGCTCAGTGGGTTAACAATTTGGCGTTGCTCTGAGCTGTGGTGTAGGCCGGCGGCTACATCTCCGATCAGACCGCTAGCCTGGGAACCTCCATATGCCTCGAGTGGGGCCCTAGAAAAGGCAAAAAAAAAAAAAAAAAAATATATATATATATATATATATATATATATATGAAAATATAAAAATATATATACGAGAAAAAGAATATATATACTTATATATGACTGGATCACTTTGATGTACAGTAGAAATTGACATAACATTGTCAGTCAACTATAGTTTAAAACATTAAAAACAAACCAAGAAATATGACTGGCTACAATTCAAGAGAGCCTGGGGTCGAATCGGAGCTGTAGCCACTGGCCTGCGCCACAGTCACAGCAATGCTGGATCCGAACTCGGTCTGCAACCTACACCACAGTTCACGGTGCAGATCCTTAACCCACTAAGCAAGGCCGGGGATCAAACCCACAACCTCGTGGTTCCTAGTCGGATTTGTTGACCACTGAGCCACAAGGGGAACTCACCAAGAGACAGTCTTTTGTTGCCTTTAAGGGGTCTAAAGACACGCAACAAACCTTTAATATATCCTGTGAAACATGTATATGTGTGGGTACACACAAGCATATCTCTTTACATATAGAGATATGCACACTTACGGTATCTAAGAATGCCTATTTCTGTTTACCAGAGCAATGACATTTAGAGGGATCCCACTTTGGTATCATATGTAAACCTTAAAAAAAACAAAATCTAAAATATATGGACTTTCTTTGACACCTGAAAACTTTTTGAAGAGAAAAATCATTTTTTCAATAGTTATGTTTAGAATAGTTAAAATATTCTGTTTAAATAAGACGATAAACCAAAGAAATAATTTTATTTTATGCAGGTACTTTTTTCTCTTTAAAGAAAATTAGAAAACAGTAATTTTCAAAAGTCCTTGAAAGGAGAAGAGAGAAACTTGGGAGGGAATGAATCCAAAATTTGTTGAATTGAGGGTGAGCTGTACATACACAGAAATTCAAAGTTTTCTGGTTAAGTAAGCTGAAGTGGTGATCTCTATGCTGCCTTGGAGATGTTAACAGAATGCAGCACAGTGAGGCCAAGCAACTGAAACATTGGGTGTCTGGAGCAGAGAAAGATTTATTGCAAGGCTGTGCAAGAAGAACGAGTTTCTGGCACTCAAAACCCCCCAAATATTCAATGGTTTGGGGAGGAGAAGTTTTAAATAGGCCAAAGACGGGGTGATGAGGGCTGTAGGTTGTATGACTTTCTTCCGGTTGGTTGGTTATGAGCTTCCAGGGAAATCTTTTGCTCAGCTTGAACTTACCATCCTCCACATGGGTGGGGACCTTAATTCCGGCAGAAGAACTGAAATATATTGTTATGTATATTCCTTGAGGAGGAACCAGAACCCTACCCCAAGGCTGCACCATTGTTTCTTGACTGCAAGGGCTCAAGAAACAATAGTTTCAACATTTCCTGTCTTCCCTGATTAGCAAAACCCATTGAGCAGAAACTTTTCTTCACTTTTTCATTTGCAGATCACAAAACTATTTTTTATTCCATTACAAACAGTGTGACTTTGATACAGAGTTTGTAACTCCTATTGCAACCTAGTGCTTAGGAATGCATTTTGGGAGTTCCCGTCGTGGCTCAGTGGTTAACGAATCCGACCAGGAACCATGAGGTTGCGGATTCGATCCCTGGCCTTGCTCAGCGGGTTAAGATCCGGCGTTGCCCTGAGCTGTGGTGTAGGTTGCAGATGCGGCTCGGATCTGGCGTGGCTGTGGCTGTGGCGAAGGCCGGCCGCTACAGCTCTGATTTGAGCCCTAGCCTGGGAACCTCCATATGCTGCGAGAGCAGCCCTAAAAATGACAAAAGGCCAAAGAAAAAAAAAAAAGAGTTTGGGTGTCTGATTTCAATAAAGAGGAAAGAAATCACTAGGCCAGTGCAGAAGTCCATCTGAACACCTAACACACCTCCAAGGACCGTGTCCTGGAGACCAAGACCGCACGGACAGCTGGACCACCCGCTCCACCACCAAGTCACTGTGCAGTGGCTGCGACTGACAGTGCGTCCACATGGAGTTCCCTTCGTGGCTCAGTGGTTAACAAATCCGACTGAGAACCATGAGGTTGCGGGTTTGATCCCTGGCCTTGCTCAGTGGGTTAAGGATCCGGCGTTGCCGTGAGCTGTGGTGTAGGTCGCAGACGCGGCTCGGATCCCGCGTTGCTGTGGCTGTGGCGAAGGCCGGCAGCTACAGCTCCTGTTAGACCCCTAGCCTGGGAACCTCCATATGCTGGGGGTGCGGCTCTACGTATAGACAGAAAGACAAAAAAAAAAAAAAAACAGTGCGCCCACAGACCAGTGGTGGCCTGGAGCACCCGCCTGCGGACACGCTCAGACGCACGGCATGGCCCTCGGTACACTCTAGCCCTGCGGTTTTCCCCCTGGGGAAAGGGTCCCACCCTCCAAGGCTCCCACACCTATGGTCCACATGCCCCCAACTCCCCTTTCCCGGTCCCAGCCCAGGGGGCACAGGGCGGCCCTGGCGGGGTGAGGAGGAGGCGAGGCGCACAACAAGGAGCGGGACTTGCGCCCCGACAAACCCTTGCGTGGAGGGCTGACTTTCAATAGATCGCAGCAAGGGAGCTGCTCTGCTACCTATGGAAACCCCGACCCAGAAGCAGGTCATCTGCAAACGTGGGGTTCCCTGCAAACACAGGGTGACAGATGGGCGAGAGGAGAACAAAGGGCTCTCACAAGGAACTCTGGTCCCCACCAGAAGAGATGGCAGGGGACCAGCTGTCCAAGGCCAGCCGAGGCTCCTTGGCGCTGCCCTATGGCTCGGCCCGGGCGGCATTCTGACTTAGAGGCCTTCAGTCATAATCCCACAGATGGTAGCTTCTTCCCATTGGCTCCTCAGCCAAGTCCATACACCTGCGGTTCCTCTGTACGCAGCGGGATTACCATGGCAACGACACAGCTTCAGTAGGGTCAAACTAACCTGTCTCACCACGGTCTAAACCCAGCTCCCGTTCCCTATTGGTGGCTGAACAATCCAACGCTTGGTGAATTCTGCTTCACAATGACAGGAAGAGCCGACATCGAAGGATCAAAGAGCGACGTCCCTAGGAACGCTCGGCCGCCACAAGCCAGTTATCCCTGTGGTAACTTTGCTGACACCTCCTGCTTAAAACCCCAAAGGTCAGAAGGATCATGAGGCCCCACTTTCACGGTCTGTATTCGTACTGAAAATCAAGATCAAGCGAGATTTTGCCCTTCTGCTCTATGCGAGGTTTATGTCCTTGCTGAGCTTGCCTTAGGACACCTGCGTTACTGTTTGACCGGTGTACCGCCCCGGTCAAACTCCCCACCTGCCACTGTTCCTGGAGCAGGTCACGCCAGGCTGGTGCGCTGCCTGGCGATTTGTACCAGAAGCAAGAGCGCCTAGAGGCTCGCCCCTGCACCCCCTCACACTGAGTCAGTGAAAAAAATGGTCAGAGTAGTTGTATTTTACCAGCTGCCTGGAAGGCGGGCAGACCCCAGCCCAGCACTACACCTCTTGGAAAGAACACTGGATGGGATGCTGGGGGCATGTGGGAGAGGATGTAGGTAAATACCATAGATTCAGAATCATGTGAACACTGGCGGAATGCCCCCTAGGTCTCTTAGGCAGAACGATGCCTATAGGTTAAAAATAGACTCGGGGCTTGATAGAACGCCATCAAGCATCTTGCAGAGACTGACTGTACTGGGGCGAAAAGCAGGAAACTGGTGGTTTAGAAAAAAGACCTTTGAACAGAATGTCTTGCATGTGAGGGTCTGGTGGCAGTTACAAACCCTGCTGTTTAGATTCTGTAGCTATTTCTGTTTGATCGTATCTGCTTAACCTTTAACTGGGTGTGGGGCTACAGGACACGTAGGCACTTGTAAGATTCTCAATAAAAGAAGAGTCAAAAAACCTATCTGGCGCTTGAGCTTCTGAGCACAGAACTCAAATCTCCTCTCTTTTTTCTTTCATTTACGGCCAGTTCCACCCTGGATGTGGAATAATAGCATTGTCGGGGACGCATTCCCAGACAAGTGGTGACCCCAACGTGTCCGTGATTCAAGTCGATACACTGGAGCAACACCTGAAGAATGAGAAAGAACTGAGCACGCCAGACGACTTTACAATCCCACCCGAATGGTAAGGGACAGGGGAACTGTACTGGAATCTACTGCTGTGGGACATACTTTACATGAGGGGACACGGGGAGTACTCTCCAACCAGAGCAAAAACAATGTATTTGAGTGTTACAGGCTCCAAGTCAGGCATTAGGAACAGAACTTTCTACAAAGCTTAACTAAAATTACTGCAGTGCAAGCTCACTGCTCACGGTTTCCAACACATGGGTCCTTTGCTATGGAAATTTGGGAAGGAATAGGAAGAAACTTAAAGAAAGATATAGAGAGATAGGGGAGCTCAGCCCCCAAATCATTTTGACTTGGTCTCGAATTACAGCAGCTCTAAAACCGTTACATCAAGAAGCTGTATAGGAAAGTGTTGGAGAAACAGAATGAGAAGATGAGCCCGATGATAAAGATGGGGCTTCTGTCCCAGAGACCTGCTTGGAAAGGCCTCCCCCTGCTGCACCTAACTCTGTGACTCTCAACAACCTGCCCCCACTACCGCCACTGCTCCTTCTTGAAAAACAGCTCTACCGCAATCGCCTTCTGCAGCCTTGCCAACACCACTGCCCACATTAGAACCAGCCCATCTCTCCCTAAGTCAGAGACTCCTATGCAAAAATGCATGAAGGAGGCTTTCCAAGCAGGAGAATTGCAATTTTTTCAAGTCATTCAGCAAAATGCTTGGCCTGTATACGATGGTATTCCTTTCTCCGTGGTAAAAGAACTCTAAAAATCAGTATAAACATATGGGCTTGACAGCCTGTATAGTTTTGGGATCTTTTGGGGTTGTAGAAGCAATAGCCGGAAACTCCTCTGTGTGCCCTTGGGAATGTTCTTATGAGGGCGGTCCTATCTCCTGCTCAGTATGCAGTGCATGGACAGGGACTTGGTGACGCCTGTGTTACACGGTCGATGAGAAACTTGGACAATAATATACCTATTTCCTTTGGACAAGTGATCAGAGTTGGCCCTTACGCCCATCCTCCACAACAAGCTGCACTTCCCATGATGGGGAGACAGCAATGAACTGAAATCATAAAGACTATATGGCATAAAATTCCCATTTCAGGCCGAGAGACTGGTTCCTTTGGGATTGCCAGACAGGGGCCTAATCAACCATACATGGAATTTATGGATCAATTGCAAGAGGCCATTAGTGGGCAGAGAGATAATTTAGAGGCCACAGAGACACTATTGTTATCTTTGGCAGTAGAAAATGCCAACGAAGATTGTAAGAGAGTTTTAAGAGTAGACAATTTATAACCCTACCTCCACAATAGCACACTGTATAAAAGCCTGTCAAAAGGTGGGGACTGAATTACATAAAGCACAGCTACTAGACTCAGCCCTTAAAGGAAATCCCAATAACTCCACTATTAAATGCTTTTCATGTGGAAAATTGGGCCATCTAAAAAAGGACTGTAGGAGTTCCCGTTGTGGCTCAGTGGTTAACAAATCCG